>OMKZ01015462.1:0-18925 GCA_900302535.1 Neoniphon sammara | reverse complement strand
GGTGCAAATTAAAGTTGGGCGATGATTAAACAAGTATAGATTCTTAACAGTCCCACAGCACATTCGAGGGAATGACACACAGACCTAATTAATTAGAAGTATATTTGAATGTGATCTCATCTCAGCAGCCTTCATCACTTCTGTGGGGGGTAAAAAAAATGTTTGGGTGCTTGGCTTCTTGCTAGTTAGCAGCTGAAAAGTTAGTATACACAGCTCATTACATTCTTTTCATGCATGTCAGCATCGCTTATAGAACAATTTGCTTCATTATGAAATGCTAGAGCACTGCATGCGTTGTTGTTCAAATCATAAAAGACCTGGTCACATATATTGTCATACATCAGTGTATTGCAGAGATGAATGCAAACTAGTCAATGAAGCAGAGAAAAAGTAACTTCTTCCATTATGTGATGCAGAGTGACCTTCATGCAAACTGCAGAAATTTTCTGACAAGCCACATCTAAGATGAGAAGATTCAAAGTTTTCATAATAAAATTTTATATTACAACTTTTACTTTGTTTTATTAATTAAATAGATATTGCTCAATAATGAATAGACATCATTTGTAGTGCTATGAAAACATTTTTATAGATGGTAAAATTATAATATATTGTTATAGGAGGTAAGTGAAGTGTCTTACCACTGACCAACTGATAACAGTATATAATGAAAACATATACCCCATACATTCTTATATATACATATGCTGCAGTAACATTTTCAGTTATTCAAGTCCACTGTTTAACATAGATCAAAGATAATCAGTGCTAAAGAATGGCAAACTTTTGCTCGATCAGATACATTAAGCATTATGAACACTGTGATAAATTACTAGAACATGACACAGATTATGGAAATCATTTTCTGAGTGATTATAACACTGCAGAACAGTGAAATATCAAACGTTACAAATGAGCGCGAGTTAATTTGATTGCCAGAATTGACAGACTATGATTGAAGTCATACTCTGTTCAGCCGTAACTACAAGTTTCCCGTCATTCCTTACCAAACATGGTCTTGGCTTGGCACTCTACGGTGTAACAGATAATAGTATTATTGTTATTGCGCTGTTGCTGCCTGTGTTGGCCCAGTTGGTGTTTATTTTCCTAACACTCCGTGTCCACAGACGATGGCAGTGATCCATCCTGACAGCCAGAGGCTGAGCGACAGACTCCACACAAGAGGGAACCCCAAGGTAATCATTTGCATTTGTTTTTTATTGCAATCATTAGGGCTCCCCTGCCGGGCCTCAGCACAAGTCTGTGTGACAGACCCCATGTTTTATCTGAGAGTCAGGGGAGGTATGTTGCTGGGAGTGAGCCGAACAGTACAGTACGCTGCACTGATAAAGAAAACAGGCTGGCGACCATGCATCATCGAGACACTGACGGCTGTGTATCCTTGCATGTGTTTTGTTGTGTTTCAGTGCGACAGTATTTTCAATGTAGGAAATGTGTGATAAAATAACAAACAAATAATATATAGGGAACATATAATAACATTACCAACTTTGCAAGTTTTTTTTTTTAGCAGTATAGATTCATCAGATATTGTTTTAAAATTACCAACAAAGGCTTGTACACAACAAAGTGGAGGCCATTGATGCCTAGAGAGCAAATCAGAGAGCCAAACCAGGGTGAACAAAGGAGAGAGGAATCCTCGATCAAGCTGGGCGATGCCATGACCTCTCCTGTCCCCCAATGGAGGCCGGACAGATCACAAGTGGTGCTTGAATGCTTAGCTCCATGGCTGTGCATCAAGATCCAAAGATCACCTCACGCTCCTCCTTGCCTTTAATTATCTTGGGGTCTCCGGGTGAGCGAGGCTGTGTGCAGTTCTGCATTAAAAGGGCCTCTTATTCAGCTTTATCTGGGCAATGAAGAAAAAAATAAATATTCCCAAATCACCTTAATAGTTACACAGCTGTCACTCCATAGTGCCAGCTAGAGCCTTAAATCTATTACTATTCACAAAGTCCTTGAGCCAGCTTTGAATTCCTATACCCCATAGCTGCCCATTGAGAGAGTAGTGGGTATTGTGCAGGAGGTTGTTTTACTCCATATTTAAAATGCACATTAATTATTGAGCCCGGTCTTCTGAAATTTTGTGAAATAAGCACAATGTCTTAAAATGCAAATATGCACTCCACGCACCAAAAAAGGATTATGTGAAGGAGGCACACAAGAAACAGGTAGTAGTCTGACATACTAATAGCAGGGTAGTGAATGGGTGTATATACACGTGCCTTCAGCTCTGTCTATTAAGGTTCAGTTCCCCATTGATGCTGAGAAAATTTCAAGTCTGAAGTCTTTATTTTTAGATGGTCATAGCTAACCCGAAGCCCTTGATTTTGTTATCTATGACCACACCCTGAATGTTTTGCTTTAGTTGCATAACCTTAACCAAAATCTTAGTTGTCTAAACATAACCCCAAATTTAACCAAAACCGATTAACTTCAAACTTTTCAGTCCTATTGGTGGGTTTGCCATCACAAATGCATGGCTGAGCTTTGTTCAAACCCACAGAATTTTATTTTAAATTCTAGTGGAAATCCCAAGTTTCCCAAAGATACCAAATACGTCCTCCTGAATTGCAGCAAAATTCATATAAAATGATGCACAACACATCTAGATATTTTCTATTTGATGTAATGCTGAAGCCATAAAACAATGACATCTTGGGTTTGAATATTTCTCTCAATATAAGTGTGATGTACCTTCAATGAAGCTGCAACCAGCAAATACACAATATATAAGTCACATTGTTGTACAATATGGAAAAAAATTGTAACATTGAAGCTATTTAAGGGGACATTTGAGGGAAAGGCAGAGTTTAAGGGGTTAAGCTATCTATCTTTAACCATAAACATAACTCCAAACATAATAAAAGTTGTTTTCTTGGCTTATCTTAACCTTTTGAAATGATGAACATGCGGGAATTGTGCAATTTGCGCTATTGTTATATAATCCAATTCATGTAGTTTAATGTAATGTTCACATAATTTGTGTCCACAACACATAATTAGTGTTTCAGCATTTGTACTCCTTTACCAAATTTTACGAGACTGCGCTGTAATTATCACTATCCCCTCTGACATCAGATGTACTCTACGCACTTCTATTACAATCAGCTTCTTCAGCCTGCACTGATGTTATTTTCCAGTACTTCAAACTGAGCTGAGGGTAATTAATAGCAACCAGCTCCCTGGACTTAGCCTGCGAGAGCGTGCTGAGACGGGTACTGAGCCAACATTTGCTTTATCTTAACCACAGCAGCACACTAAGTACTACATCAATGTTATAATGTTTCTTGACATATTGGTCAGTTGCTATGCCGCATTCATTATAATTACACACTGCGCGGTAGAACCATCACCAATATGCCCATATGGTTTGTCACCCTGCATGCACAGTCATTAAGTGCTGATGAAACAATGGCTGAGCCCAAGGTGAGGTGGAAAAGCCTCCCACGCCGAGGCCAACCTAGATCCCCCACCAAAGAACATAAGTCTCACTCAACTCATTATGGAGGGAGCTAGCCTTTTCGTTACTTGCTTGCTTACTTGTGTGTCCTTACCAGCAGCCCACACACACCTCTAATAGATGCCCGGGTCTCCCCAGTCTTTTTGTCTGTGTCCTCCTTATCTGTGTTCCCATGGAGGCAGTCTGCCCCTTCCTGCCTTCGCCGCTGCTTCTCAATCAACGTGACTCCGACCTCCAAGACTCATTCCAATTTGGTCCGGTCCCCCCGATACCAGAGCAATTACCCTGTTCTGGACATTTACATCCCTTGCCACACTGTGCGCTACCGGTTTGTCACTGAGCCTCTGCATTAAAGGAAAGGGATCTCATGGACGTGAAAGAGTAATGGAAAAGCGAGATGTGGCGCGTGGATCGTTTACTTCCCATGGTAGAGAATGGCATGCATTGATTGTATGCTTCTATGATGTGCACTATTATTCAGACAATGAAACCAACTTTTCAAGGAAAAGTTGATGTTTCTAAGGGACTCTAGGTATTGTTGGGGTGTAATGGTTTTCTGCTAAGTTCCATGTTGATTTCAGGAACAGTGCCATTAGATTGGCAGTCAGAGGCTGGTGGTCTACCATTAAAAACTGCTCTGAATACTGAATCCATGTTCCAGCTCTCAGGGATCACACTACTCAGCCTTCTTAGCAAAGCATATGCCAAGACAGAAAACCATGGCTAGAGTTTCAACCATCTTGTCTGGAGAACTGTGGCCCAGGCTTTTGCCCTCTAAAAGATAATTGGGGGTTATGGGAGTTTGCTAATCCTGTCTACATGTGTTTTGTGGATATGGAAAAGGCCTACGACTGTGTTCCCAAGGTATCCTGACTGAGGCCATGTCCACACTAAGGCCCAGATCTACCAAAACCATCAGTGGGTACTCAAAGGTTTGCAGTGTTCAAGGTCAGCAATTAGACCTGCCATTGGTGCAAGACAATCCTCTTGACCAGTCAGGGTTTATGTCACTCATTAAAAGGCTTTAATAAATTGGGGTCTAAACCAAGTAAATTTGAAAGCATTTTTTTTTTCTCTCTCTTTTGGCCTTCTCTTCACAATAAGCTGGCATTTTCTACACATGACAACAGGGCATTTTGAAAATGCTATCCAAACTGTATGGAATTTGAAAACACCGCTCTGGCATTGTCATATGGATGTGGAAAATTTATCTTTTTGAAAATGCTGATATAGAATTGTCAGTGATCTGCAGTAAGCTGTAGTCTAGTATCGAGCAGTAGCAGGCCGTGTGTGGACGGCAGACTCCTGCAAAACAGTCTAAAAATGCCGGCATGGATGGAACACCAAAGCGGCGTTTTAAAATTTACCCGGCTTATCGTGGCCATGACCCGAGGTGCGGTGGGAGTGTGGTGTACGTGGCTGGTGTTTGTGGCTTGTGTTTCGATTCCTGGCATTAAGTCAAATTCATTCACAGTTGCTGTTAGACTCCAGGAAGAGTTGTCGCCTCTCCAGTTCGTGATAGTCGCGGACAGGACATCAAGGTACTGCTGAGAGTGTCAAGCTTGGTGACATTTAGGTGATATCTCCGCTGTCATCTTTTTGGCCTCATCTGACTCTGTTCTCCACTGTGCGTTGGAGTGGTTTGCTGTTGAATGTGACGGGGTCAGGCAGACTTTCAGCACCTCTACATCTGAGAGCTATTTTTTTCCTGGATAAAGGTGACCTTATCCCAGGACCTTATTCATCGGCATAAATATCAGCAGCTGAACATATGTTGTGTAGTATTTTAGAGTTCCTCTCTTTCAAGCACGAGTCTAAATCATTCAGCCACATCATTGCCAAAGCTTTGACCTATTACTGCAGACAAGACTAAAGCAATATATTTTTCAACTATGTCACTACTCATAAGGAGAACAATTTAATATTCTGGCTTCTGACTGCTCTTTACCCTGCAAACAGCCAGCATCATCTATCTATCTTCTAGAAATGATATTTTTTATTCAAAATCAGCCAGACAGCTAACCACAAATGTGAAACAGAATTAATAGAAAATTACTAATGACCTCTTCACCTTTCAGTATTGTAAACCTCCCATCTGCAAATGAAGACTAAACCATTATGCAAGCATTAAAGTTCCTCTCCACACATGGTGGCCCTTACTAACAAGATACCACTTAACCCAGCATCACCCCAGTTTACACCTCTGTTAATGTACTGGGATTAAGAGCAAGGAAGGGTCTCCTCGGCTTTCTGCAGGAAGTCTAGACTGCAGACTCTCAGGGTGTTCAACAAGCTGTTTGCAGGGAGCGCTTTGCTAGGAACAGTTTGTTAGGCCACAGTTGAACAACTGTGAGTTAAGGTTTCTTGGCACCATCTGTGCCTTACCTTATAATAATACAATGCTTTGTTGTTCGTTTCTTAGAGCACACAGTCCATTCACCATAGTAGTTTTTCCTCCATATATTATCTTTAGAAACTTTTATGACTCCTTTATGTAATGTTCCTTATACACATTTTTCTTTCTTTTGTTCTATGAATTAAAGATCACCTAAATGCAGAATACTTTTATTCTGAACAATTCGCCATCCATCCTCTCCCCACGAATTGTTTTCCATTTGCATTTTAGTTTAATCTAAGTCAAAGCCAAAGCACTTTAAGTGAAGTGAAATATCTAGTCAACACTCATAGCAGATGAGTGAGAGGGAGCGAGTTTAATAATACAAGATCAGACAATAAGTCTCAATAAACACGTCTGAACAACAACTAATACCCTGAAAATGTCAGGACAATAAGGCAGCAGCTGTTTGCAAAAGGCACATTAAATAGGAACATGTCATCCTGAGGGATTATGTGGCCCTTAATATACGTATGGCATCAGAAGGAATTGTGACCAACCACAACATGCTCATAATTTATGCCTGCGATGCTGTCCGCCCTATGATGTTTACATGCACATATATTGTGGAAAAAAATGTCATTAAACTACACAGTGAGGAATAATGCCTCAGTGTTAACTCTATTTCCCGTAGCACAGATAAAGTGCAGGTGTGAAGGATATAAACAAATCCTATACATGTGAAAAGTGACAACAGCACGATGATAACAGTATTTTGGAAAGGTGTCCCAACTTATAAGCTTATTCAGATTATATTTAACTTCAAATCCTGAGTGAACATTCACTACTGTCTCTTCAAGCTAGAAACAAGAAAGGAGAATTTGTCCTGTGCCATAATTTGGGATGTCATTCTGCCTTCATACCGCGAGGCTCCATTGAAAATGAATTGGAAATGATGGAAAATGTGACTCTGACAGTAATCCAGGATGATTTCCTGGGGATCAGGATGCATTTTCTGGTTTGAAATTCATAGTATTGCCATAATATAAAGCTCAATCAAATGGAAAAGTTTAGACAAGCATTGTTGAAACTGACTTTGAGTATACAAAGTCAGGTTCCTACTAATTATCAGTGGAGCTGCTCCAAGGTGGTTGTCAGTATAATATCATAATTTTTAATCTTGTTTTCTACCTTCTGGCGGGAGTTTTCATTTTCACAAATTCAGACTGCCTCGGTCTCATGCAATAAACAACGGCCCTCAAGTTCAGCAACCTCCAACAGAGCACATGAGCACATCTTGAAGGGATATTCCATTTTACTATAACACACAGTTTTCTGCAGACTTGCCCCCATGTACAGCAAATGCACCTATACAGTAATTGTAGCAGCAACATTAACACACCCAACTGTCCATTGCTGTATCATAAATTAACTACAGAAGCAAATATTTCAGTGGAATAGACTATTCTTAATAAAAGTTTTTAATTTTGATATCTGATGACAACATAATTGACAGTCCAGAGCAAGAGAAATTTGCATTGAAATTACGTCTGGATGTAATTATTCATAGTGGCTAAAAAAAAAAAATAATGTTCCTCTACTGATAGCTGCTAGTAACTTAAAAGAGGTAGCAGATCAGCTCATAAAAACAGATAGCCTTCCTTTGAGGCAGAAAAAAGGATTTCATTGATTTCCTTCCCACCATAGTTGTTTTATACCTCAGAACTATTATTTCTGGCAAGGTCCTGCAAATGAATGTAAGGCGGATTTGGACCTTGACAACTGGGAGAAATGGCAATGCTAAAAATGAGGAGTAGGGGCTGCATATTGCTATATACATTTTCATGAGGGCAAGGCTCCTGAAAACCATATTATACTAAAATCAAATATCATTTTAAAGCAATCCCATATCTTTAAATGATTGATATTTCTTTTTAGTGTGTCCATTATCTATATTTTTATTAGACTTTCTCCATATTTTTTTAGAGACCTGGCAAATGTAAATGCCACTGACTGGCGGTGCACAGGACAACAACAAAAAAAAAAAAAGCTCAAAGTTAACATGGAAATAAAGAGAATACCGTTCAACAGAGGTTTGCTGCGAGATGCAGCATGCTGCCAGGAGAAGGAATCCAAACCCGACTTTCCAGGAATGAAAAATGTACATCCGGTTCTTTGATCTCCAATCTGTGATGGAGTTTACCCACCACTGCTATTATGATTCATCGGGGGAAATCAATCAGGAAAGCTTAATCGCCCCTGTGAAGAGTACAAGTCACACGCATTGATGCGCTGTGCTGCTATTGCCACCATTGTAATGCTTTACCTCAGAGCTGTCTTCATCAACATATTGAATAGCAGGTGTTGTTTGTAATGGATTAATTATAATACTCCATGGAGATGGAAAAATTGCAAGGCAAAAGCTGAATTATCATAATTAAGCTATCATTTTTCAATTGATATGGAAAGAGCAAAGTGCGTCATTTGTTACCTGTAGCTGGTATTTGAAATTGAAGTGGTGATGGGGTGGCGCTGACTGCTCTATGTGGATGAAATGAAAGCCGTAACCATGCATTTCAGCTCTCCGTGGGAAATGCCAAACGCGAGATCATGACAGGATGACAGGTGGAAGTCACAAAGCAAAGCCAGAGACATACTCTAATTAACAACTCAAAGCAGGGACAGAGCTAAGGTTGTTTGTATGATGGGGGAAAAAAAAAATCTCGAGCCTAGAAAAAGAGCTGGTGTTATGCTCCTGCTGATGTGTTGATGCACTATAGTGAATTTGAACAAAATGAGCTTGACACCCAAACAGCCCCCTGTATCCTATGGGAGCTCTCTGCACAATAGGTGCTTTGGCAGCAATCCCCCAGTTTTACAACAACTTCTAACACAACTCGGAACTGTTTAACACACCTCAAACGTCTCTGAGCTCTGAAGTCTCTCTTTGTCTTCTCTCGCTTTCTCTCTCTTTCACGCTTTCTCTCACTCTCTCTCGCTCGCTTGCTCTCTCTCTGTCTCTCTCTCACACACACACACACACACAAACAGAGTCTAGACGTCCAAATCTTTCAGACACTTGAGAGAAATCCAATACTTCATCTCCACATGGGCCTGCAGCAGCTAATCAGACCAAGGTCAGACAACTGGGTCTGAGCATGTCATTAGTACTATGGCTATGTTTACATGCAATAATCTCATTATTCTCCTCTCTCTGATTATGAGAATAAATCCACTAAGCTGTTTACGAGCATAGTGGAAAAGTAATATGTTGTTAATATTGCCATCTTAATCCAAACTGTAAATTGATTGAATACAATAACCGTCTCCCTGCTGTTGAACACAAGTGAGGCCAATCCTCCAGTCGTGTTGACGGTATGGTATTTCTTTTGCTTACATATCACTTAGACATGAAAGCTGAATGTAAACAAAGAAAAAAAAAATTGCGGTGCTATTGATTTAACAGAATAACAGCATGTTGGGTGTCACAGCTTGTAAAAAAAAAAAAAAATCCTGATGGACAAACGTGCGTGGATTATACTGCACACATGTCAGAAAATCCCTTCACTAATGTGGGTAAAATTTAAATACTCTACATGTCCTCATCATTATACTTTGATAATGTTAATCCGAGCTTTAATTTAAGCAAGATTAAGGTGTTAAAATGACCCTGGTTTTGTTGGGATTAGAGTTTTAAATGTAATTGTGTACCTTGCCCAAGCTTGATATGTTGGATTGAAGACTCATTCAGCGCGTTTTCAAAAGGAGTTTGATTCTTTTTGTCCTTCAGACAGTATATTGGTATAATAAACCCTTTATTCTCTCATCTGAGATAATGCCACTCAACTGTGCATTTGGAGGCATTGTAATATACATCAAAACCATCTAAAGAGAAGTGAATGCCTGTAACTGTTTTAACACTAAACAAACACATTGTTAAAACTCCCCACAGGCCTGCGGTTCCTTATAAACAAAACATGAGAGTAGTAGTTGACATTATTCTACAATAATTTTTCAATATCAGATGGAAACACACACACACACACACACACACACACACACACACACACACAGAATCCCCAACCTTAAACATAAATGTTACATAACAGCAAATGAATGCATTATAAAAGGCTGAGGCAAAAATTCTCCAGAGTGAGCCACATTTTTGTCTGATATAATGTATCAGGAGACATATTACCTCAGGGACCGTCGCCCTACCAGGCCAGCCATGATAAATAATGCAACAAAAATACATCATCATGATGTTTCTCTTTATCCAACATGTGTAGCTGTCAACTTTGATCAATAAGAATGCACTAAAGGCGATGGTACATAAACACAGTCCTTTTTATGTTTATGCATGCTGCTGAACCCAAAAACATTACAAACAAGACGTTTGGATGTAAAATATTCCATCCCTTTAGGGCCCACAAATAGTGTTAGGTTGACCTGGGGATTATTGTGCTGCACAACCACTCGCAGCAATAATGCTATCGAGACAGGTAATATTGGGTTGAGGGTCATTACTGCACGATGATGTTAGGTGAGTGAAGCTTTCAAAATATGGATTTAGCTAAAGTGTACTGCACATTCAGTCTTTCTCTGTCCACTTTCAACACTCTGCCGTAAGCTTGTTTGGTAACTCGGAAAAAGTAATAAGACGAAATTTGAAATTCAAATTTCTTTTCTCTCATCTCTCATTATTCAGCTAATATCAGAGTAGTGATGGAACACCAACCTACCAATTCTGACTGTCAGGTCGGAAAGCTCTTCATTTGCCGCAACGCCTCATAAATTTGCATTTCGCATATGGATTATTCATTGTTGGCACACATGATGATGAGATGTTTTAATGATTGCCAAAATTTGGCGTCAGCGAAAAGTATATACTTTATACTGCAGCCAAAAGGTTTAACACAGGCTTGCATGTCAGGGTTTGACTGGGTGACACATTCAAAGGGACTTTCTGCTCATTCATGGCGGTGCAGAGCATCAGAAAATGAGGGGAACCTTGCTTACAAAACACTTTATCAATCCACATCGCAGCGTTTCAGATGCCTGTAAAACGCCGGGGTATACTGAAAGACCTCAGATCAGTTTGAAATACCTTGACATCTTGTGATATCAATAATTCTCTCTGTTAAGATCAGAATTTTGACCCAGCATTAGCTGCACATAGCACCGCACTGCATTAGCTGTAATATTTTCACTCATCATCAGCTCCCTCTATCTGAAACAGGCACGTGTGATTAGCATTAGTGAACGATGCAGCTCTCCCTGAATTAGAACCCTGCTGCCATTAATAAAGACCAGAGAGAGAGATGAAACTGAAGATTCGACTGTACTCCTCATGCGGTTCGGCCCCCGGAGATCCCTGTGCCCAAGGCTCAGTGGACTTTCTCTAAGGCATCTTTTTGATGTAAAGTCAAGGAGTGCGCTCTGTATTCCACAGGCAGCCTAGCCCCCGCCTGGCCGGGCCCTAATAGCCTATGATCAGAGATCTATTACTCACTTCTTCGAAATAGGCTCAGGGAGCACAGTCATTTGCCATTTTAAATTGATCTGTACTTTTGGTCTCTGGTCCAATGACACAACATCTCTCAATTTTGATTTCCGTTGCCAATATATTACTATCAATATATTATTAGAACCATTTCATGGGTTATTCTGCAGGATCTGATTTGCATAAGTATATGCATTTCAAAGTGGTAATGTCTACGAGGAGATGGGCAACGGTTTTAAATGCAGAATACAGAATTGTGCAATGTGTCAGATAGGACCGTGGGATAGTGTTGAACTTCCTTTGGGCAAGCTCTCTCCCAGTTGTGTCCCTTCCTGCCCAAACATTTTAGCATCATCCGCTACAGGCTGGGACAGAAGAGTACAGCGGACTGTTTGGAATGTATTTGGCTGAGGTAACAAATTACATTAGTCTATTTATCCAGTATCCTCTCTCTCTCCTCTTGCTTTGCAGCCTCTCTTTTCTCAGCAGGAGGCCATGGTTGTGTCACTGTTGTCTCCTCTCCTGTTTCCCCTCAGACAAAACTGTCTATGCTGATAACCCTCACTGCTGCTCAAAGCAAGACAGAGAGGATATAAGGAATCAGAGGGGGAGATTAGCATCTTGTGGCCAGATCATGAATATATTCAACATGCGGAGAAAGACTGCGACCCAGCTGTTATAGGAACATTTCACATTACCGTCTTCCACATGCGAAGCAATAATTGTGTGAATGAAAGCAATGCATATTATATTTTCATTTCTCCTCCTTTTCTATACTGGCAGCTGTGGACTTACAGACTTTTATTTGACTGAGCTAAAATCACTGTAATAATCCAACATTGCGCTGCATAAAGATAATGTTCTCATTCTGGCTCAGCTCCGTCAGTGTTCCCTCACAACAGTAGTTATACTGTACAATAGCTGAGTAGCAGGTGTGTTCTTATATAAAATCGCATTTCACTTTATTATTTCACACAGGGCAGAAACGCTCACAGCCATTTCACCAAAAAGTCTGGAAATCGGTTACGATGTCCTTGGGCGATTAAATTACCTAATAGGTTGAGATTGTGCTGGCTATACTCCAGTATATGAAAATAAACTTTTTCATTTGTGGCACATTGCACCGTGGTACTATCACTACAAAGCTGTGAAATGTGACAACTGCAGATCTACACTCCAGTGGCATAAATCTATGAAAGTGAAAACTGTTATATACAATACCAGATGATTGTAGTATGTTGAACATTATAAACACACTGTGGAAATACTAAGTAATGTGGTGCTGAGGCAAAAACCTGGAGCGATGCCAACGGTCTTATGTTTTCATGGAGTGGAACTCTGTCTGAACAGTGTTTTTCCCTCATTTCATACTCCGCTCACGGTCTTCTCCATTACACTTAAAAGGTCCTGTGGCTATGCATCAACAAAATGGCTTAATTCGAGTAAACAAGCGACTTCAAAGCCACAAAGGTGTCGCAGTAAATCCAAATTAATTAATTTTGTTATCTGTTAATTGCATTGTATGTCATTAGAAATGGTTAGAATGAATAATGGCTTAGTCCTCCATTTACCCAGTAACATTCAAGGTGGCATTTTATTCATGCAAAGTACTAGATTCAAATTTAAAAGTCTTTGACATGGAAGAAGAACTCATTTATTGCTACTCCAGTATGCATGCACTTTTGATGCATGCATGGTGTATTGTTTATATTGTATACCACTGGTAAAGCACATCATGGCAACATTGCAGAATATCCATGCCACTTCCCCTGAGGATACCACTACACAGCTACAGAGAGGGACTTGAGAGATAAGGTCTTATCTGTTATTATACAACTAGACAACTTGTATAAAACCTTATCAGCACTAAGTGTATCACAATACGTTGTGCTACAATTTCAGTGTGTGTTAAGTCTAAATGAAATATGGAGACAATTATCTAGTCGCCTGATATTAGAATTGGCAGCGAGATACTTAATGGGGCCGGTGCAGTAGAATGATGTTGTAGTTGTAAAGCCTTTGTGTGACATCCAATGCCTCTGTCACTGATTCTGTTGACCTAATTCAATTTTCTTTTCAATTACCTGTAGTATATTACCATCACAGCCATCGGTATTGTGGTATAAATCACCCGAGTGGACCCTGTGGCTACAGCAGACAGGCACCCCACTGGGTGATGTAGAGCTCTGTCCTGTCTGGCCCCTGTCTCCCTTAAATATAGTTTAGATTAAGAAAAGAACACAAAACACTCACGACCCACATTTCAGCAGCCAGACTGTATGCCGCTGGGCCCCTTCATAGGAATGTAATGTATAATTACAGCCAGTCAAGGTTAGACACATTTAGAAAAAAAAAGTGCTAGCTGAAAATGAATCTCAATGAGCTCTGGATTCTTTAAGACTGTTATTTTGGGATATGTAATTAAAAAAGGCCTAGATATACTGTACACTGCTCAGTTCTGACTCTGTGTTTCCATTCTCACAACAGTTTTCGTTGACCTAAGAGCCTGTGGCAGGTTCAGTGAGCTGAATGTTGGTCAACCAGTGGGAGGCCATTGACTGGGTTGTGTTACTAGTGTCACCTCAGTGTCCTACTGAGGTGTGAACATCGATTTATCCAAGAAGCCAGTACAGAGAGGGACCAGGTGTGAAAACACCCTTTAATCAATAAGGGAGTTTTATCAAGTGTGTTTGATGGCAAGAGAAGAAAAATGCACAGAAGGATATGACGTGGCTGTAGACCAAAAATGGCATGGTGCACAGACACCAGCATGCTGTAAAAAGAGCCTGTCAGAGGCACAGATTTGAAGGGGCATGTGCATCAGCAGTGAAGGTATTAGGTTTTATTGGCAGGTCAAGTCAAGGTGAACAGGCCTGGTGTGTCATCAGAGCCAGTATCCAGCATCTGAGCCACCTGACTTACAAGACTGGGTCTTTTGCATAAACACACCTTGTATACACCCACACTGCTCTGCTGCTAGCTCAGCTAATGCTGCGTCCACTTGAACTCAGACCTCTTGAAATTCCCATCTTGTAAATTTCTGACCTGTGATAACGTTGGTGTTCACCGTGTCAGCTTGGGATAACTGAATGCACACAGGAAGAAACCCCATACTCGTGAACGGTATGCTGTTGCAGGTTGGACATTTACAAAATGGAAATTCTGAGTTTACATGAATGCACCATTAGCTGAGTTAGCAGCAGAATAGTGCAGACGTATACAAGGCATTGTATTATCATGAATGCTAAACAAAAACCTTTTAGAAAGCACCATTTGCAGCCATTTTTTTTACTGTGGTCAATTTCAGTACTTTCCATTTTCATTTCCCATTTTCAAAAAGGACATTGATAATGTTTTTGAGGCTGAGAATGAAGGCCCTGTTGGACTGTGTTGAAGGCTAGCAAAAAGCTACAGCAGTTTCTCATCACTAAAGCTAACAGTGCGGTCGTGCTATGTACTGTTATAAATGATGGGTATCAACATTTTAATATGGCCTGGGTTGAAAAATACTGAAGCTATTTTTTAAAGCTGAAGTCTGCTGACAGAATAGTCTCTTCATTTCTGTAATTATTAGAATGATATCAAACTCGGTCACGCTTTGACTTCATGGTTTTCAGCCAATTGGCTAAAAGTGAAAGGGTGATGATCCACAGTACAGCACAATGATAGACTGAGAAAAAAATACAGGTGTGTGCCCTTGAGGACAGACCCAGCAGAAATGTTGTGTGTGTGTGTGTGTGTGTGTGTGTGTGTGTGTATACAAGGGGAGGACAGAGGGTGGAAAAAGAGAGATTCACTTTTTGTCAGTGCTTAGTGGCTTTGTAAAGGCTAGTTAATTAAATGAGATGCCTGAGTTGACTTGCCTAAATTCACAGCCTTAATGAGGTTGATAACTGTGTTCTTTTTAATTAAGCCCCATTGTCTCTGACAACCTGTAAATAGAGCTGTGGCCAATGGAAAAACATTGCAAATTGCTTGTGATGTCCTAGGCCCTTTGTGGAGAGCATTTCTATCACACACAGAAGAGGAAAGAGACACAGGCAATCTGTCACACCTTGACAAACAGCCTGTGACTTGATGTTATAGTTTAATTTCACGCAAAACTACAGGAGAAAGATAAACTGCCACCACCAGAATACACAATAGATATTGTGAGCATTGGTATCAGTGGTGCTGGACATACACATATACATCCAGCATCCTTTGTTGTGCAAAGTGCCCTTATGTTCTTGAATCGGTTGACATTGATTGCCAAAGCCAGTGTTGATGCATACTGGACATGGTGTCTCTTGCAACCTATCCTTTCTTGCTTTTTCTTCACAATAACGACTAGCATAGTGATACACTATCTCTTTTCACATGAATTCCCACCCATATTTTAAAACATATTCTCAAATCTGCACTAAATAAAATGTAATCCTCTATTTTAGCCCTTCGGATACTAGCCATTGTGACTTAAACATATGTTGCTGTCTCAGTGTTAAACAGAAAAAAAATAGAAATTAATTACTGAGTAATACTTAACCAGTGTAATGTTATTTACCCTGAATTAGCTGTGCCTGCAAGTACCCAAATGGACGGCATAATATTGTGACAGAATGTTTTCCTCATTGCCAGTCTGGCTAGAAATTATTTTACATGATCTGCTGCCAGCCACTTTATATTAGTATTAGTAAGTGTCATTCTTGCATTTTTCTTCTCAGGATGAGTCACTTATCAGTTTCAGACCCTTGATTCTTGTGAATGTCTGCATGATAGATTCTGTCTAAAAAAAAAGAAAAAGAAAAATGCCCATAATGTCTGACATGTTCTGTGTCATTGTTTTGTTTGATGCCATCTATGCAAACAGAAACAGATCCAAAGTCAGCCTTAGCTGCTGGAAACCTCTCACTCTCCCTGTGTGAGACATTCCTTGTATAAACACAATGTAAGCAATCACACTATACTGACAATACAGAAGTATTTTCAAAATTAGCCATGCAACAAAGTATTGCATGAGAAGATCATCAGTGGGTGCTGAGATAACTGCAGTGGCAGTCATTTTAAAAGTCCACCCACTGGTCATGCATCCTGCAAGCCTGCAGGAGACCAGACCCACAAATATTATAATCAACAACATTGTCAAATAGTCTCTAAACTTGCCTTTGCTCTTAGCAACAATAGAAGGCTTTCAGGTGACGCCACACACCCTTTGTCTGATGTCTCTTGTGGAGGTCTGAGGATCTTGGACAACAGCTGCTGATTGTGTTTCCAAATGTACAGCTTGTCTCTCTCAACAGAACTGAACAGACATGACTCATCTCTGTGCTGCCTTTTATTCGCTTAACACAGATAAACTTGATTAATTTTATTTTAAGTTTCTTTGTTAGCTAACTAAAGTATTTAGTCTCTTTTCAATGTCTTAATTGTGTACACATTTGATTTGTACATTAGCTCTTACATAGTAGGTGCTAGTGTTAGTTCAGTCAGCCAACTCACATGTAAGGTTTATGGAATGCATGCACAGATATATACATTGCACTGATAATCATGTTTGGCATCGAGGCTCTGACCACGTCACCCCCTGCAGCCTACTGAGACTGCGAACAGAGCAGTGACAGGATATTCCCCCCCTTGGGGAAACATTCAGAGCCCACAGGTGGATGCTGGGGTGGAGGTGGGCTGTTAACTAAGCAGCAGGAGATCAGCATGTGGCACAGCAGCAGTAGGCATGGCAGTGTGTTTGCAGCAGTGCAGAGCACTGTATGTGGATGTATATGTGAATGGCGCATGTCTCGACTTTTTTCTGCCTGAACTAGCTCTGCAGGCTACGCTCCATTTGTGGCTAGCTGAATGTTAATGTAGCAAGTTACTTTTGAAAGGAACATTCCCCAGCAGTGATTTTAGCATTAACATTAGTTTCTTTGCTTTCTTAATTAGTCTCTCAGCTAGTTAGCTAGGTACCCAAGCCAAATACCAGCTGTGCGTTCAGGCTAGTTGAGCTAAATCGTCTCAAACTGGTGCACCACAAAGGTAAATTCCCACAGTACAACTATCTTTTTCAGATATCTCTGTTTTTCTTTCCCAGTCACTATATATTCAGCCATTATTTGCACACAGCCAGTTCCCTAGGACTTCCATGATGGCACCAGCTGTTAGGAGATTTAAACTGCAGAGCTTCTATAGCAGGGACACTCAAATAGCTCAGCCCAGGGGCCTCTTTTGGAAAATGAGGGGGGGTCAGTGGATAAAATAACCTAGTAGCACTAATGGCACTTCATGTTCTTTTGAGTTTAAAATTGACTGTCACCAACAATGAATCTTACAACAGTGCCATGTATTTTCTTTCATTTTTCCCCTTTATTACAACCATCTTGAGTGCGGACAGTCCTGCATTGTGTGAATCTATATGACATGTTCTGTAAATATGCACCAGCCTGTGAGCTGTAAGTCTATTTCACATGCAACTCAGTATACTTAGTATTCAGAGACTGTCAGGCCAGTTCACTTGTTAAGGAAAGGTGCTCTTTCACACTCATTAACTCTCCCTGTGTAGCTTACTCTACATCTTAATTGAAGCCACATCAGTTACCGTATAACTTGCAACATAGTATATTACACATTACACATGTATTGTGCTATCAGTAGCAAAATAAACTTTTTTAAGTGCTGCATGTTTATTGGAACTCTATTAGTGTACTCCATTATGTGGATTACATCGATAAACATAGAAATGTGCTATGAATTTATTTGCACGGGGTAATGCTGGGCTACTAATCTTCATTTACGAATTTAATACAGTTAGACTGCTTTCATAGTGCATCTAAGTGATTTTGAATTATATGGGTGGGGGGTAATGATTTGAATGCAGGCTGGACTTCTGGTATCATGGCTTTAATGAGACAGCTGAAGGTGTTGGGGATGGACTTAATTCTTGAAAAGCTAGAAGGTGTGTTTATATTTATGTTAGTCGAACAGTGTTGAGCAATCAAAGGTGCGCTGGTTAAACTCTCCTCGTTGTCTGTGTTCCTGAGTGAGTTCATCCCCAAAGAGCTGCTCCAACAAGTATCTAAATTTTCTTAATTATTTCTATTTCTTTAATCTGTTTCTCCCCCAGGTAATTATGGTAGTCTCCAGTTGGTTTCCATTATGCAGCAATGTCCTTTCAAGTCGTATGTTTATGTAAAACATTATTTTTTTTCTAATTTTTTCTAATCTATTTTATCTCAGTTTATTTTTTTCATATCCCCTTCCTTTAAAAGGGAATTTTGACTTCTGAAAATTCTGTCACTTTTAACTAACATAATAAAAATAATAAATGGCTTAACTGGTAATGCACCCCCAAAAAGTAATACATTTATTTTAATTTCAGGCTGCATATACCCTTAATGACAAGAAATGCACAAATAATTCAATGCAGTTAACTGTTTAAATGACATTTGAGTGGAGGACAGCACTGGTATGCACTCCAATCCTCAGCCAGCCACAGAAACCAGTTGCAGCTGCCCACAATAATTGCTCCCTCACTTGTTCTCTCTCCTTCTGATCACCTTGTCCAGCAGTATGTAAGCTCCAACAACGCAACATGCCCCTTGTTTGTCCACAACTGTGATCCTGTGATCCT
>OMKZ01015461.1:11025-21510 GCA_900302535.1 Neoniphon sammara | reverse complement strand
AATTACTCTTATTTGTTAATGTTATAACTTTTTACTACCTTCTTGTCTTTGACTTCAGTTTGCTCAGCCGATGTCTGAATCCTCCTCTGGAGATCGCCGATGGTGCTGAGTGACTCGTCATACCTCTCCTTCAGCTCCCTAATTTCTCTCTCGATGGCGTGGCCTTTCTCCTGGACAGTCTCCATCTCTGTTCTGGCCCTGTCTTCACCCTCCCTTGCCTGGGCTGCCTCCCGATGGAGCTCCTTGCACTCTTCTGCTAAACTCAAGAGCTTGCTCCTCAGGCTGGTGACCTCCTCCTCCAGCTGCTGCTTGTCCTTCTTCAGCTGGTTCATTTGGTCTTCCTTACTGCGAAGCTCTTCAAGAGCCTGGGTGGCTTGGAGGAGCTCAGACTGCAGGGCAGAGACATCTTCAGCCCTCTGGGCGTTGCTCTCCTCCTCTTCACGGAGTGCTAGTTGGAGCTTAGACACCTCAGCCTCCAGGGCTTCCTTGGCCTGTGCATGTTCGTGCAGCAGGGCAGCCTGATCCCCATGGCGTCCCTGGAGCTCCTTCTCTAAGGCACTAGCCCTCTGGGCCTCCTTACACTGAGCCTCCTTTGCTTTCTTGCATTCTGCCTGGGCCTGATGCATGGAATCTTGGAGAGCTTCAAGCTCAGTCTCATACTTTTGTAGCCGATTCAAATCCAGTTTCAGACGTTCCTGGAGGTTCTGGATCTCAGTAGAGCAGAGGGCATTCTGCTCTTCAAGTTCAGCCTTCTGAATGGTCACTTCCTTGTACTGCTGCTCTAGATTGACCAACGTCTCAGTCAATTCCTCAATTTTGCCTGTGTACTCTTCCTTCAGTTGCTTGTGATTTTCACTGGTAACAAAATCAGTTTCTAGTCTTTGCTGAACAGACTCTATTTCAACGCGTAGTTTCTCTTTCTCCTGTTTGTTCTGCTCTCTTATTGACTTCTCATTATTGTACTTCTCTTCCATTTCCAATAGCTTGCCTGTCAAGTCCTTCACTTTGGCATTGTAAGAGTTTTCCCTGTCCTCAATGTCTGTTAATGGGATAAACTTGGACTGGATAGCCTCCTGTATGGTATCGAGTTCTTTCTTCTGGGCCTCCAATTCTTGGGTAAGCTTCACTGTGTCCTCCTGAGCCAGCACATACCTCGTTGACGCTTCTTTCGCTCTGTTTTCCGCCTCAACCACAGCAGCGCTCAACTTGTCTGTGATAGCTTTGTGGTCTTTAAGGCTAACATAATCCTTTTTCATCTCCAACATAACTTTATCCAACTTTTCTTTTAACTTGTCACTTCCGTCTTTCACATTCTTTAACTCTTTCCCACTTTCTTTTTCCTTGGTCTCCAACTTCAACATCTCAGCCTTGACACTCTCCAAAGTAGCACTCAGCTCCATCTTCACTTGCTCATGCTGCTGCCTGTGCACATACTCTCCCTCCAGACTCTGTTTCAGAGATTGGCTCTGCGCAGACAGTTGTGTAAACTCTCTCTCTCTGTCTTCATAACTCTTCTGCAAATTTTCCAGTTCCTTCACCAGGTCAGCATTTTGAGACTCTATGGAGTCCATTTCAGACTGGTGTTTCTGACGGACACTTTGGAGACTGGTGATGTTATCATGTAGTGAGGCCACCTCAGTTTGAAGCTGCTGTACTTGTGCCTCTGCTTTGCCGTACCGTTCACTGGCTTCCACCAGCTTGTCCTCTAGCTCCTCCATAGCTGTTACCATGTTCCTCCTAGCTTGCTCGTGGTCCTTGATGGGTACAAAGTCCTCCTCGATCCTGCTGTTGAGCTCGTCCAGCTGCTCCCGTAGTATATCCCTTTCTTCCTCACTCTCCTCGACCTCCTGGATCAGTGCCTGGCTTTTAGCAGTGACATCAGCCAGTTTCCTTTTCAAAGACGTATTCTGCTCCTCGAGAGCTGCCATTATCCTGTGCTGCTCGTCAGCAGACATTGCCCCCATTCCTCCCTGGGATGAACGATTGTCTACTTCTCGATGGAGCTCTGCCACCTCCTCCAGCACACGATCGTAGTCTTCCCTCAGCTCAGCGAGCTGCCGTTCTTTCTCATCAACTGCATTGGTCAGCAGGTTTTTCATGTTGTCAAACTTCTCAGCTGGTACCACGTTACCATGTTTAGCCTGGGCCTCCTTCAGATGGGTTTCCATCTCTAACACGGCCTTCGCTAATTCGTCTCTTTCTGCAGTCAGAGCTCCCAGCTCCCGGCCAAGCCTTTCTGCCTCTGCTGCCAACTGGCCCTCACTGCTCTTGTACTCCTCCAAGGCTTTCTCACTTTGTTTGAGGCGGTTGCGGACACGACCCACTTCAGCTGAAGCTCCTTCATACTTGGCTTTGACATCCTGGAGCTGGGCACGAAGTTCTTCAGCGGCCTGGCCTCCTAAATGTTCCTTGACTGCAACCACATGGGCTTGCAGCTGCTTAACCTTGCACTCAGAATCATGCATTCTCTTCTGGACATCTCCCAGGGCATCCTCCAGTTCCTGAACCTGCTGGTCGGCCTGTTTCTGGATGGTGTCTCGGCTCTGAATCAGTTCCTGGCACTCACGATTCTTGCGGTTCAGGGCAGATTGAAGCCTTGCAGTCTCATCCTCTGCTGCCTGCTGTTTTCTCCTCACTGCCTCAAGCTCATGTTGGAGGGCATCTAACTCACCACTTAGGTCCCAGCCCGCACTGGGCTGGCTCAGTTCTAAAGGTCTGGACTGGGACCGTGACATGCTGGGATTCTGGAGGACCTACAGAGGATACCCGGAGAAGAAGAAAAAAAACATGGATACAAATATAAACAACAGATGCTTAAGTTTTAAACATGGAATACATGGGAAATTTTTTCTTTTTAAAGAACACTAGTTATTGCATTTTAGAAGACAGAGTAGATTATGATTGTTTTGTAATTCTTCCACAAAAGTCTTATAGGGCCACCTCAGCTTTTTTCAAAACTTTCAGCACAGACTGAAGGACCATGACTGAATGAGTTCATAAACTATAAATCTCTCTTTTACTGAGGGGTAAAGAAAAAAAGAGATGAGAGTTGCTATTATAAACCCACCATCGCTGACACAGACTGGCTAGACTACTATGGCTAACACTTACAGCAACATCAAACGATATAGCAACGTTCCACAGAGAGAAGCTTACCTGGGCAGAATCCAAGCTATGAGACTGCTTAACCAAAATGTTCTCCTTTCCTGTTAAATAGACAAAGTACAAAACATTGTACAAGACAACTCTGTCGGTAAAATTCAAGATATATCATCCAGATTTGTTGAGAATAGGATAACTGACTGAATCAAGCCCACCTTTGATGACAGATTGCCCAGAGTAATCCCCCTGTGAACAAAATGGAGATTCATTCACGTTACATTAGTAAAATCTTTAGAATTGTATCTCTTCAGCTTAAGTCATATTTATGTAAAAATACACCCAGATTGGCTGACTTAAGTTATATGCATATGTTTTTCCAGATACAACCACAGGCATATAAGAAAGTTGCTGGGGTTTAATTCTTGGTTACTACATCACAAAAAACATGTCTTACAAATTACTGAATAATTTTGCATTTCAAAAATCTATTTCCTTTAATTCTAAGACATATGAGGAGTTGGTTGTACATGATTTCAAAAATATAACAAGATTCACTACTAAGTCTGAATCCCGAACCTTTCAGGACATATTTTGCAGAGATATATATTTTGCAACACAGTGCAAATAGCTCCTTAAGAGGCACTTAAAGCCAAGTATTAAAAGAAAAAACAAAACTGTTTCATGGATATGTTATACCTCAGAAATGAAGCCTAGGAGTTCTGGTGAGGTATTTATTGGGTCACTAACCACGGTGCTCCGGAGCTGGACCTTGACAGTCTCCAGGCTTCGTGCACCTTCCTCTCTCTCTTTGGCACCAAGTAAGAGCTTCAGCTGTTCATTCTGATTCAGTAAAAAGAGAAATTACATGTCAGACAGGAGAGGAACTGCATAACCAGACATTTCCCAACACAGAAATAAAACATATAAATGAATAAAACAAATAACTAAATAAATGAAAAATCCAATCTAATAAATGCACACAATCACTTAACATGTAGGAGAGCTTATACAAGAATGACTTTAAGCAGCTCCTTTTGTTTTCCTTACCTCTTTGTGAAAGTCTTCCACAGTTTGCTTTTCCTGCAGATGTAAATTACAATCAGTGAAATGACAGAATATGATTCAGTAAAGTACACTATATTTTTCTGCGTCTTCAGCTCAATTATCCTTTTCACGCAGGTCCCCCGGCAATGCAACATACTGCTATATAACAAAGTTATAATTATTACATTAAAATGTCCTTTAAATTTCAAACACCTGGAATTATAAAATGATTATACTGTATATTGCTTCAATATATATCTTTACCTCAACCATTACAAGACATTGATAAGGATATCTTCCAACAAGTATGACTAAATTTTACGCTTTATACACTGTTTTTTATTTTTTTCTCCATTATCAAAACCCACAGCAGGGTGTTCAAGTGTAACACCTACAATGAAACCAACTTTACATCACTAGACATACCAACTAAAAAAAGCATGTGGTCAAAGAGGACACAGCCAAACTAACACATGGCAAGTCTGATAGAATCTATGTTATGTCCATCTCTTCTGTGGTGGTTTATTGTTTACCTGTGTGAGCTGCTGCTGTAGCATGCTGACCTTGTCCAGCAGGGCTCTCTGCTCCTGTTGGCACTTCCTCAGACTCTCCTGCTTGGTCTCATTCTGTCTCTCCAGGTCCTACAACAAACAAAAACATGCAGACACATACATGCACAAAAAATTATAAATCTTACAAAGTTAAACCAATTAAAATCACATTACTGCATGGTGAAAAAGTGTGAAACAACTAAATCCTATCAGATCTAATATTTCAAAATGAGTGATACTGTAAATGTAAATGAGTGATGAACATAAACCTGATAATGACTGAGTGCTGTGAGTTCAAACAAACATGGAGTGTAACTGCCTCTAAATCTAATGCTGGAAAAACCTAAATGTGTGCATGGGGGACAGGGAGGTTGAAATTGTGCTTACATGTATGATCTTAGCCTTTATGTTAGCCTCAACAGCTTCTGATCTCTCCACTGACAGCTGAGGAAAAAAAGAGGCTCTCTTGTATTATCACTTCATGGAGACATAAAATTGTCATGTGATATGAAATTGGATGTGCAGTGCTCACTAATGTTCGCTAGATGGCAGTCATGTGCAACTGAGTAGCAACCAGCCAGCCCCTTGCAGGCTCTGGAAAATGAAGTTGCTGTACTATTTCAACACTACGCCAAGCAAAATGATTTGAAATGGGGGAAAAATATGAAAGAAAGAAAAAAACTTCATACTGTATTAGCAATAACACTCAATATGTAAATAAACCTCTAGGAATACACTCTTCAATATGTGGACAAGTGATCATACGATATGAGAAACTATCAACTCAGGTCTAAGCCTTAAAACAGAAAATGCAGTGTGCTGATGGGAAGTGTTCACATATTCACTAACCTCCAGAGATAAGCTGTTTATCTGACCTGTTAATGACAAACCTTAGTTTGGGCATATCACCTAATGTCTGTGTCATCAACTTTTCAACAAAGGAATGTGGACAGAAAATGACTGTCCAAATGCCAGCTCATTGCAATTCCCATTATGCTCAATGTATTAATGTAAGTCCTATAAAATATAAAGCTGTAAATTAAGATTTGATACTTGTCATCAGATTTGATGGATAATGCTAGCCGATGAATGAACACTACTGTGTTACCTGTCGCTTCCTCTGTTCCATCTTGGCAGCTTCTTTCTCTGTAACAAACAAAATGAGGAAAAACACACACACAACATAAGCATACAAGTAAAACTATATTTGGACTTCAGAGAAATACTGTGAGTATTATGAAAAACAGGGCTGGACAGTAAATTGTCGTTTAAAACGAGAGCTCATTGTGTTGAACAACTCAAGACTTTTATGATCATATTAACCATTCATCAAAAATTAGGGAACCATGATTAAGTTATGCACTCTGGATCTTTCCGTCAATTCTAAAATATTGGGGAAAAACATCTGTTAACAAAACATTGGGATTTAACTGCAAAACAGCATCAGGGAAGACAACACAATGTTGTTCACAGCATTTTTGCCTTACTAATGTTTTTGACACACCAGTGTGTTTGACATGTTCAGTCATGCTGTATGCAGACATTGTGCCACACCCAGCTGTTGCCTGTGGGAACATGGCATGAGGGCCAAAGGCATTTAACAAAAGATCAAGCTGAATGACACTATTCAGAACTGACACTCAAAATACAAATATTATCTTGTAGCAAAACAGAGACCGTGGAAAATCCACATTAATCTTACTCTCATCTTCACCACTTCATATTAACCTGGCAGACACTGACTGCGTGGGACAACAAGAAGCTGTCATTACTTTGTCTGGACAGGCTCCAGTCATTTGGCGGTAATCGCTCAAATTCTGAGCGTTGGTTTCGACTGCTTCTTGTGCTCGAATTCACGATGCCCCTTGCCTGCCAATCAAATGAGTATGCACTGCATTCATTCAAGTGGTATCTCTGCTAACCCTGGTCAGTATTTGGAATGGAAGATCTCCCATGAAATAGCAGCCAGCAATCTAGACTACTTGTGCATTTCAAGTTGTTCACAGAAAAATATCTTTTCACTCCACTATAATATGCTCAAAATCACACCTTCTGCTTACTAACAATCAAATGTATGAGTATAATGTAGGAATGCCCAAGGATTATGCATGTTTTTATTTCATGTCCCCTTAAATACTGCGATGTCCTGTTTACCATCCTTAACCGAAAAGAAGTAAGAAACCTAATCCTCCTGTTCAAAATTCAGCAAGATCTTCCTGTTCAGCAAGTATGTTAACCAAAACTAAGAGACAGGACAAAATCTCTCTATTTTGACATCTCGTCACTGGTTGCCTGTCCACTTTACAATAAATTTTAAGATTTTGTTGATCTCTTTTGATCCTTTATAAGCCTGCATGCCCCAGGCAGGGGCCTTTTGTCTGTTTCTGTGTCCAGGATAAAGACTGAAGGTGACCTGGCTTGTGCCAATCAGGGATCTGCAGCTTTGGAGCAGCTTGCCTGAGGAACTCAGGCTGGCATGCTATTATCTTTCAAATAATTTTTCAAATCTATCTTATATTATATGGCCGTTGTATAATCTTTGACTTTTATTCATTTTATCCTTATTATCCTTGTTTTATCTTCTTGTGGTCTGTAATGCCTTTATCTGTTTTATTCTTCTTTATTCTTCTTAAGGCTGACACTACTACCACTGGACTTCATTGTTCCGTTTTACTGATCTGATGTTTTTATTCTTCTTGGTTGTGAGGCACTGTCACTTTTCTTCTAAAATAAATAAAGATTATTAATTTTATTAAATAAAGTTAAATAAATAAAGTTTATTAATTTTAGTTTTAGGGAACATAAGGACAGGGAAGATGTGCTAAAATGGGATGTGGATGAGAAAAGTATGGAGAATTCTGATTTTCTTTTTTTAAGATTTTTTTTTTTTTAAATTTCTGGTTTATTCAACAATGACAGTATAGATAGGAAAGACTGGGGAGAGAGAGGGGATGACATGCTGCAAAGGGCACAGGTCAGAATCGAACCCGTGCCCTCGCAAAATCAAACTTGATTTTTTATGTTCAATCTCTGAACAATACAGGGGAGTGTGTTGCCATCTGACCTCTGTTGGCTTTGTCGAGGAAGCTTTTGACCATGGCAACAAGCTCCGGGTTCTTGCTGAGGCGAGCGTAGTGGTAAGGGTCATGACCCAAGCCGTCAACTGCGGTCACGTCAGCGCCACTCCTCAGCAGCACTTCCACTGCGTCCTTACAGCCATATTCACAGCCAAGGATCAGTGCCGTCCTGAGAAGGGCACACCAATAAATGTGGCTTATTAAACTCAGAAATATGCTGGTATGTATTTCTAAAAAAGATCTTATTTTCCTGATCACATCAGTTAGCCTGTTGTTATAAGGAAATGAACAGAAATGCCAATAGCA
Organism: Neoniphon sammara; assembly: GCA_900302535.1. Taxonomy (NCBI): domain Eukaryota; kingdom Metazoa; phylum Chordata; class Actinopteri; order Holocentriformes; family Holocentridae; genus Neoniphon; species Neoniphon sammara. The sequence goes on along the minus strand of OMKZ01015461.1, from coordinate 13,430 downwards.
GTGATTTGCCTGAGTCAGTGGTTCTCAAACCAGCCCACAAGTCTTACCTGCCCTGCAAGTTTTTGTTCCAGCTCTGCTCTTGCACTCCTGATCCAATTAAGGGCTTGATTCTGATTGGCTGAAACAGGTCTATCCGAACAGGCTGCACATGAAAATGTGTGGCCCTTAATTGGATTAGGTGTGCAAGCGTAGAGCTGGAACAAAAACTTGCAGGGCAGGTGGGACTAACAATTCACACATATCTGTTCTGCGCAGCCCTGCCTCATACCTACGCCATATTAGGTGATGTTCCTTACTTGTTTTGTTTGTCACGGATGGTGATGTCGGCCCCTCGCTCCAGCAGCAGCTGACAGATGCGTGGATGGCACATCTGGGTTGCCAGCACCAGAGGTGTCCTCCCATCCTAAAGAGCACGGAAAGCCATGAACATACATACACACACACATATATACATATACATGCATGAGCATCCGTCCACACATCACACACAATCATAACACAATCCCACAAAGTCCTTGCCTCTCACTTCCAAAGCAAAATGAACTTTGGCAGAAAAATAGCCTGCAGTATTTGAAAATACTATAAAAGTGTATCTTTTAAAGAACAAGAGGGCCAATATTTTTTCTCATAATCACAACTACATACATGGAAAAATGTATTCCTGAAGACATCTCTGAAAATCATTACTATACTACATCTAGCGTGTGTGTGAAATGAACTGAAATATCAATTCTTACAAAATCACTGGCATTCACAGAAGCCCCACTGTCACAAAGAAGTTTCACGCTGGAGGAGCAGCCAGCCATGACTGTGGAGAAAAGACATATGAACCACAAACAACTGTGATCATTTCATCCCATTTACCACTGGAAACCACAAGCACACTAACTCAACTCAACTCTGGGTTCAAATATAAGAAATGAAAGCTTAAAAATAATTGTAAAAAAAGTCATTCCAGAAACACTATTTCTCATTATTGGGGTGGAACTGTCAGTATGGATGAGTCTTATGTCAGAAGACGTGCCTAAGAGGAGCATTACAGCCTCTGTGAACACCTGGATTTACACACAGCTGGTGTGATGACATATCATGCTGTTATTTCTCAATGACATTGCACAATATGAATGCAGTGGCTTGTTGGAGTGTGTATTCAATTTAAAGTGTGCATTAACAGTGAGAAGACCCTTGGACTTTTGAGGACTGTATTCCATTGTAATGTATTATATTGTATTGAATTGTATTGAGAGGAGAGGGGAGATTTCTTACCAGCATCATGCAGCGCTGTCCTCCCCTGCAGGTCCACATTTCCAACGGGACAATTGTGCTGCAAGACAACATCAACAGGTTGGTACAATAGTGTGAAGTGAAATGGCATCATTAATTTACTGGCACTCAAAGGGTTACTTAAAGTGTACTATATTTCAAGCATCCAATGCTTTGTTGGGATTCTAGGTGAATCTGATTTGTTTCTCAAATCCAATCTTTAGGACTGACTGTCCAAACTGTTATTTCGAAACGATCAGCTTGGATTTGTATGTTGAGGCACCATTAAGCTGTCTGCATTGGTTGCTGTGGTAACAACATGGGCATGTGTACATATGGTAACTGACTGCATGTTTGTCAAATGCCAAAACAAAACAGTATTTCCTCTGCATTCACTCAGCTGTGGTGCACCAAACCACTTCAAGAACACTACAAACACAGCTAGGTTACAAAGAAAATTAACAAAACATTAGTCTACCTCAATTTCTCTCATCAACCAGAAACAAGCATATACCCAATGCTTAGAGGTACTGCTTTATACAGAATCAATTCATTCTGAACAACATCCAAGAACCCCAGTAAATGTGATTCTTCCTAACAACATTGATTTTTGACTTGAGCCCTAAAAAGAGCTTGACGGTCTGTAGTTGTTTCCTAAACCGTGACTATGGGAATTATTTGAAACTTGTAAGGCTTCAGTGATTTTATTGATTGTTGTTCCCTTCTACATAGCTGTGGAGGGGAATGCTTCAAAATGATTTAATCCCGGTGGCTGGCGTGGCTGTGAACCTGAGATGCAACAACATGCTGGTCACATTAGGCGACAGTAAGTGCCGCTGTGCTGATACACTTGTGATATCCTCCATGCAGTCAGCCAGTCAACCAGTGACTGTACCACTGTGGCGATGAGGGCCTGCAATGAAAGCTTTGAGGACTCAATGCTAACAGGAGCCTTATGTTGCTGGGTGAGCTTGCCAGCGAGTCAGCTCAAGCCCCACTATAAAAACCCAACTCTCTCTAGCAACAAGGTCCAAAAACGAGCAGCATGCTCAAATGACAAGGAGAGCAGGAGGGGTGGAGAGGCAGCGGGCGCTGACTGCAGAGCAGAGAGTGGGGAAATCCTACACCTAAAGGGTTTGGGT
>OMKZ01015461.1:0-11005 GCA_900302535.1 Neoniphon sammara | reverse complement strand
TTGGGTTGACAGAGGGAGACGGCGACGGTAGTGGGGGAGCGAGGGTGGGAAGGGGGAGGGGGTGTTGGTGTCCAGCTGCTATCTCCGGCGCGATGACGGCACCAAGAATGGACGGCAGGTTTGCGGGAGGGAAGGCTTGTCAACACCACCGACAACCCCCCACTGACAGCACCACCTCCATTAGATCATTGCCATACCAGAGTTGGGGGTGAGAGGATGGCTAAAGCACTATGAGGGCACAATGTTGTAGAGATAGCCCCCTCATTGTAAACACATAAATCCTCCAGCGGGCATCGTGACTCAACACGACCTGCTGTTGACCGATAAGCTGGTGGGCTTGGCTGCCGGCGCTGTTTGGTAAGGCTCACTTAAGGGAGCTGAGAGGCAAATGCTACTGACTGGCCAGTGGTTATGTACCTGCTCTGGGGAATATACACACAGTGAAGTGCATGCACACTAACATCAGAAACAGTGGCTCTTAATAAACTAGAAGAATGAGGAACAAGTTCATACACAATGTTCTTCTGTAATTCGCCACTATGGTACATCACAGGCATGAATGTCATTGAGATGCAAAGCATGTTACGGGATGCTGGGAAGGCGACAACATCTTACCTGTAAGAGCTTCTGCACGCACAGAGACTGTCCATTTCTTGAAGCCAGATGAAGAGCATTTTTACCTAAAAGCCAATAAATGCAGCCATTAGAATATGACGTACATTCATAATGTAGGGTACACAATGTATTTGTGCTGGCCAAGTATAATTATCATCAAATGACTGACAAATGAAATCAATTATCATGTCTCGCTCTGCCTGTATCACTAAATGGGTACCATTTAGACATTTAGAGAGTTTTTACCCAAATGGACCCCTCTACCCCATACAGAGTGTGATTTCACAAGGTAGAATGAATCATTTCTGAAAAAAGGATGTATCAGTTCATGGCTCTTATTTATCAGTCTAATTTTAGCTTATAATTTACATTGTTATAATGAAGAAAATTTGTGAATTTGCTGCTTGGAAATTATTAAGACCAATTTTCTGCCCATCACATCATTATTGCCAAAACCCAAAATAGGTGGTATGCTCTGACACCCTTAACCCTTCATAATTAATAAGCAGCTGTAGGACAAACCAGCAGAGTGGAAGTTACATACACCAGGGAAAGAACCTTTTTTTCCATGGACAAATTTTACCCCCTTGATCTGATTTTTAGGGGCCTTTTGGTTTGTATGAAGGGCAATTTTATTAAATTATAAAATAACAGATTTGCACTGCAAATTGACATTTTTGTTTTGTTCATGCAGTGGTTTGTCTTGGTTGTTGTTTTTTACACTGTTGGGTCCATGTTGCCAACATTTTCTACTTCTTCAGGCATAATACTTGTCTGTTTTCAATTAAAATTGGTTCCATTTATCTCATCTAAAACATAACTGAAAGAATCATCCAGTCAGAGATTCCCATGAATCATCTATGGTGGCCCACAGGGGACAGTAGGCCCAATCATCTCACTGACATTGGCATTATATTGCCTCTTCATCTTTAACTTCACATGGATTTCATGGACTTTAAACAACACTTTAGTCCCAGACCCCTGTTAATTTCTGAGCCTGCACTGCAGTCATGTGACACCAAGGACCACCATGCAAACTGGGGTTGTCACATTCTTATCATGGCTAAAGAAATCAACAAATTATTGCCCAGGAGTGTGTGGGTGGTCCACTGGCCAAGAAATAATGCTTCTCCGGTTGATTACTTGACATAATATACTTTGCCAAATGTACATCAACATATATAAACATAGAGCTGGATGTGTTTACTGTCCAACTCACCAGTGGCATCAGTTGCTGTGACGTCAACATTGTGTCCCAGGATGAGGTTGAGACAGTCTAGGTGACCTCTTGTTGCAGCCAGATGAAACCTGAAGACAGAACAAGAGTGTGAGAGAGGAGAGGAAAAGTGGACAGGTCATGAGTGGAAGCTGAGTGAGACGGAGAGCGTGAGACGGAGGGAGGCGGCGTTGAGTAGACAGCAAGGAGTAGAGAAGGGCAACTGAAAAAGTGATAGGGTGTAAAGAGAAGGGGGCGAGGGTGAAATTTAAGGACAAGAGAAGGACTGTAAATTGATGCCTGGCTCCTTGCAATCAGCGGGATCAGCATTCTGGAAGCGTTTAAGCAGAAACCTTAGAGTTTGTGACTACAACACGGCAGTCCAAGAAGTACTTGCACAGTTATTAGCTTCATTATGCACAGGTGAAGGTGGTGCCCAGGCGGAATGAGGCTATCAGATGCTGAAAACAACAATGAAAACAAAATACTATCTGCAAACATGGTTAGCTAAGTACTACTACTTTGCTCAGCTTACCTCTGTTCATTTCTCTCGCCTTTCACTTTCCCTCCACTCTCTCCTGGTCCTTTTAGTCTATATTGAAAGTGACCAGTCCTAGCCATATTCACACTGAAGTACTATATCAACATTTTGTCAGCTAAGCTCAAGCATCGACTTATTATTATGAAACAATTATGATGATTGGTGGCAATTTCACTTGTGTTCAGTGTTTAGTGTACATCAGAAGTTTTTAAATGATGCTTGTACCATGCAGCAAACACAGAATGTGATAAAGCATTAGCCTGAATGGTAACAAACAACATAAATATTGGCCACATTAAAGAACAAATGTTTAATTTATTCATTATTAATTTGGCCAAAAGTCATCCATTCATTTATCAAAAAATTATTCTGCAATTTACTATAGTATATACTTAAGCACAGACATGCCAACATGTCTTTAATCATCTCTTCTTTGATTGGTAACAGTCCTTTAACCCTCTCTCTGATTTATCCCACAGCACTGATGACTCTAGTTCCAAGGTCTGCAAAACACTTGTCTGTAAACCAATCTGAGTCTGTCACTGATCAAGCCACAGGAACCTGTTTATGCACTAACCCCGAGGTATCCGCCAAGGAGACAGCTAGGCTGTCACCTCACCAGTGGCATGGGTATTAAAAGCCGTGTTGATGGCCAGGAGATGCTGGTCCTCTTGGGAGCAGCAGAGGGCCTTGACCTCCCTGGGCAGACAGAGCATAGGAAACATACTGGAGCTACCCGATTTGGGGATAAGAGATGCAAGTCACCAAGCGCAATTGTTAATCAGCCAAGGGATTTTCCAGAAGGTTGCTGGAGGAATGCTTTCAAACTATGTCAAAAAATAAATTGCTGCAAAGATTAATCGGTGCAGCAATTTCCTCATGACTCTGTGTGTTGAAAAGGGACAATCACAAGTTCGAGTGAATGACATAATGGTACAAAGAGCTACAAAATTTGTCTAAGTTGATAATCATAGGCAATCGCGTTTGGATTATGACTTGAATCAAATCACAATGCAACTTTTTAATATGAGTCTTTGAAAGTGAGCAAGATCTTTGAGACTAAAATTCACTAAAATACCAAGTGCATGTATACATGCCTTTCCTTGATGACATAAAAATGTGACTGTAATTCAGAAAGCTGAGGTTACTAACCTAATTTCAGAAACCAATAAAATGGCAATGCACTTTAATAGCTTAGGTATACATGAATACAGCCCTACAAATCACATTGTAAGACCTTGTGAGGCAGAGAGGGTTTCAGAGGGCACATTCAGCTATGTCATTTTATCTTGGCACCTGCTCCTTGAGTGGCTTTCAGGTTGACAGTCTACATGATATAGCTGCTATTATTAGAGAGTAGACAGGGAGAGTAAACTGGAGAGTATATGCTAGTAGCTGGGCCATGTATGATTATGTGTCCCCTCTAAAAGCAGCACAATCAAGGTACTCCAACTCACGTACTTTCATCAAATAATAGTTGGTACGGAAAGATAAGTCGTCAAGCTACTGCTGACACCAGTTTGGCACATGTAGCTGATCATAACTTATATAACTGTAAAATTTGTTTCCGCCCCCCTGCAATGATGTCAACATTTTTTTGATCTATGAACTATAATCTGAGACTTAATTTAGAAAATGTAAAAGCCAAAACCTTAATACTGGTCACAAGAAAAGCCTCAACACCACAGAGACCCAGCAGTGAAACACATTGATTGTTATTCTACAAAGACAGATAAAGCAGAAAATTCATAACTGACAAATCCTGGCAAACAACGGGCACATGGTTTTATTTTTAGTCATTGTCATTCTTTCATAATGCAGGGCGCTGAAGAACTGTCTCGAGTGGAGTGCGGTCATATGGATTTCTTGTATCGTTAAGCCCTTGTCAGCCATCAGAACTGCAAATGAGCAGGTGTGGCGGTGGGGGGGGGGCTTACCTTGCTAGCATCCAGTTAATAACGCAGTGGAGATAAACTGTTTACTCAGCTGGAAACCTCAATAGAGCAGCTAGAGCCGAATTCATTAATTGAACATGGTGAGGCTAATCCAGGGCACACCAAATTATACATTGGGGATAACAGTTTGTAATTACTTTCCCCACAGAGGCCCAGAATTATAAGGGAACGTTATTCTACCATCCTTCCTGAGGCCAGAATGGCACAGACACATGTTGCCTCTGTGTGTGGCCCACTGGACTATATGAGGACCTGCTGAGTCGGTAAAGTGGTTCACTTTTGTTTTGACTAGATTTGGAAAAAGTATGGCCTCTTTCCCTGTAGGCTGAAATACGTGTTGAAGACTGGATAATAAACTAATTCTGGTTCATTTGCCCTGAGTTAGAACATTAAACATGACAAGTGAGCACTGAATGATGAGGCTTACTGAGTTTGCATACAATGAACTCTGGTCTGTCGCTGCAATGTGAATGGTTGTGTGTGATGACAGCTAAAGGCACTGCATTTAGTCCTGACAAATTCTGGCACCTTATTATGAGACCAGACAGTTCTCAGGGTGTGTGTATAATTGTTTGCTTGTGTTTATTTACACGCACCCGCGTGTGCAACCATTGGTCTGTTCAATGGTGTCATGAGAGAATTTTGCACACTGCTAAAAATAATCTGCACTTTGGCTCCTGGATCCTAGTGCTCCTTTGTGGATGTTGTAACAAAGCCTTGGTCAAAATAAGCCTGAAACACCAATCACTGAACTTCCTGACATATCTAGGATTAAAGTGAGGGGACCTGGCTACCTAAAATACTGGTGTTGGAATCTGCTTAAATTTACCTCCAGGGAGGAAAATAAGTCAGACTTAGCAGCATTTTTTTTTTTTTTACTTAAGAGCTCAAGGTGGTCAAATGGGTAATCTTTTTTTTTTTTAAAATCCTATTGCAATGATGTGGCCATCATGATGCTCTTTCATGAGACCAAACTAAATTAGGCTTCACAAGAGATACATGAAACATTCTGGTCTTGGCTGGTCCAGTTTTCAACATTCCAGTATTCCCAATGCATATTTTAGACTGGGCTTTAAACCCCAACCTATTTTCCCAGACCAACCACTACTCCACATCTTATCCCTTTCTTCATGCTACACACTCTTCAGCTGAACCTTATGGAGGATGGATGTCAAACCCTTTGCAAAGCAAAACAAACTCAACTCTCAAAATGAATCCAGGGTTTACAACAAAGAATCCTCCCACATAAAAACACGGTACTTTGACATGTCAACTGACCCTGATAATAGCCTGCAGCTGGGCCTAACTGCATCACTTCATGTTGCACACAGAAGAGCAGATCAGATCTGTATTTGCAGGGAGTCATTTCCTGTGTGGTCACCATATAAACAGCTCCAGGCCAAAGTGGTCAAGCCATGAGTGACCACAAACATTCTTCACACAAACTCCAAACTCCTACACTGATTTCCAGAGGCAGAAAAACACTGGAGGAGGAATTTCTGGAAATAAATATGGACACATAATGATGTACAACTGCAGAGGGATCTACTGGATGAAAAAAAGTGTTCTGAAACTGGTGTTCAAAAGGATCAAAACAAGACGTCTTCGGAGGGGCCGGGTTTGTTTTTGGCGCTCATGCAGGGATACTTAGCAGCGATGTCATAAAGAGAGGTGACAGGTGACACCTTGTTCCTGAATGAGACTGACCTCATTCTGGAGAAATTCCCTATCCGTAAAGGTATAATGTCAGAAAAAGTGCTGGGGAACCGCTACAATGCTGGGAATTACAGATCCTCAGTACTTTTTAGCTGCACAACTATTCAATACAGAAAAGTAAACAGCAAGAGAAGTGACTTGGGTATGCATGTGTGCAAAGGTTTCACTGATTTGCATATTGTATGTTTGTATCAGTATGTTCAGTACTGCATGTGTGCAATTCACTATGCATTTGTCTCACTTATATCAGCGTGTTTGTGAATGTGCGAACGTGTATGGTACATTTGTACATGTCCATATGATTGGACATGTTTGAGTATGACTGAGTGTCGTGTGTGTGTGTGAGAGTGAGAGAAACAGAGAGAGGGAGAGAGAGAGAGAGTGTTTGTGGGTGAACTCACGCAGAGCGTCCCTCCACATCCAGCTTGGTGGGGATGATGCCCTTTTTGCTGAGAACAGCGGCCACCTTGTCCACCTCACTGCGCTCCACCGCCTTCATCAGCCGATCATCATACTTGTTCCAGTCTGTGTTCTGGAGATAATAGTGGAGTGTCAAATAAAGGCTATGCACACACACACCAGGGTTTCTCAAACCAAATAGATAAGTCAAAGAAAAATACTGTCATTCTTCCATGTGATTACACACAGAAAGACATTATTACTGTCTGGAGATTTAGTGCACAGTACAGAAAGCAAAGCCTTAAATCATGTTTTCATTTCGTGCTGTTATGTGATAAAGGCAATACCAGTGAACACAAGTCAAAACACAAAACCCAACAATAGACACTGCCATTTGCTTGTAGAATACATTAGAAATCATATCCGTTTTGCCAAAAATGCAGTGTACTGCAGCAGCACTAAAGATACACATGAGTGCTTGTACTGAAAGCATGGGAACAGATCACACTGAGGGCAAGAATGAGATCCTGGGCAGCACACAGAAACTTTAGTGGAATGCTTCAAACTGAATGAAACAAAATGAATGGAGAGCATTAATGTGTTTGTTATAATGTCCCTAATTTCAAGCCCATAATATAAATTCCCATTTGATTCAACCACAATCCATTAGTATGTACATAATTGCAGAGAACTGAAATTGCCAGTACACACACTAAGCACTAAGTACAAAATTGGTTTGTGGTAATAAATGAGTGAGTAAATCTACGCCATATTACCCAGAGAATTTCTTCTTTGGGTTACCATGCAGTTAAAGTAGAGACAAAGTTTTGGGTCCATTTGAGTCTTACTGTCTCCAAGAAAGAACAAAACCCTAAACAATCTTAACCATAAAAACTGCTTTTGGCAATGGTGTGCTAGTTTCACAAACTCTGAAAATATCAACAAAGAATACCTACAAAGTGCATGGAGGTGCATTTCAGCCAGCGGCTCATCTTGGGTGAGTGGAGCTGGTCCTTGCACAGTGCTACTGCAAAGGCTGCCACTGTTCCGGTTCACAAAAACAATAATGAAGAAAAAAAATACAAAAAAACCTCTCAGTCTCTAAGTGCACTCAGCCAGTGAGCGCAAAAAAATGTTGGATGAGAGGACAACGGATGACAGTTTATACTGCAGTGGGGGTCCTCTGTTGGAAGAGCTAACCTCTGGAGATTTTCTCACTCGAGGAGAAGTTGTTTTGAAAGGGTTTCCTAAGCATTCTCCCTTCACTTACGGGCTCTGCCTGTAAGCTCATCACTGCACAGCAGTTCAGTTGAGGGCTAAAGGGAGGAGAAGGAGGAGAGGAGGTGGGAATGGAGGTGGAGAAGCAGTAGGACCAGCCCTGCCAGCCCTGGGACCAGCCCTGGCCGGCTACTGCAGCTCCTCCTCTGGAGAAAAGTCAACTCAGCCTGGCTATCGCTCTCCTCCCCAAAGTATCCTTCCCTGTATCCTCCCCCTTTATCGCCAAACCTTTGGTTCTGCTCAGTCCTCTTTTGTTTCTTTGCGCTTTTCCCAATCCAATGCAGTTTTGATTCTCTCTTCTTGACTCTCAGTCTGATCTGTTCTCTCTACAAGCTGCCAGCCACTTGCTCAGTAGAGCTGAAGAGCTCCCCTTTCTCTTTCTTTTCTCCTCTCTATCAGTGGACTCAAGCGTCTTTGCCCCGCCAAATGGCAAGGTCAGTCAAGCCCACTGGGGTAAATATGTGAGCTCTCCCAGGTTTAAAATATCACCCCCTCCCCGGTAAACAGCAGTGGTGCAGACAGCCCTGTAGACTGGTTACCTCTTTATTTTTTGACCCTCCAACCTTTCTGCAGTGACTGATAGGAAGACAGGGGCTAAGAATACATTCTGTACATGCCTGCACCGTGAGTAATAGCTTTAGTGTCTATCACCACTGCCAGCATGAAACAAGGCCAGCCAAAAAGACCTTGCTTATATTGCCATCCCCCTCCGTGCTCCCTGTTTGCCTCCATCTGAAAATATTAATGTCAGAGGGGGATTATGGTTTGCACATTTGAAGTGGTCCTGGCACTGACCCTTGCGGGACGCTGCTGGGCCAAAGGCGGCTGCTGTTAACCCATCCATCTAAACTGGGTGGTGCGGCTCCAAAGCCCCCTGATCCTAGCTGCACGGTAGCAAGATTAGGTGTCAGCCTTTTACAATCAGCTGTCTGAGACTGCAGCCCCACCACATACAACCACTACACTGCCTCTCCACTTACGCTTGCACCAAGGTGGTAAACACTGCAAAAGATTACTTAGCTCTATTTCTGATGGAAGATGTCACTGTAACTCTTTTTATGAGGCAAAACATCATCGGAAAAGGAATAGGCACAGTGATGGAGGGAAAGGAGGAGGAGGTAGTGGGGGACCCGTTTAATTTACACACCGTGCGTCAGCTCCTTGTGGGCTTGGATTACTGTCCGCTGCCAGACTGGCGTTAACAGAGCGGCGCTGATATTCACAAACATGCAAAAAGGCCTCCTCCACATGACATGTCATATGAAGAACTGGGTGTCAACTTACTAAAACTGCTCACCCTCGCATGGAGACAAAGGCGCCAAAATGGGACCTGGCCACAGGGCATACTGTACATCAGTCACGTAAATATCGCATACGGGCGTGTTTCTGTGTTTGTTTGGAAATCTGTTCATGTACTGGTTTATAATTGGGCAGTTAGCACGTAAGTGTTGTCGCTGAGGAACAAAAATATCTCCTCCACGTAGTACCCAGTCAAAATAAATCACTCACTTTCAAGCATGGAAAATGACCCTGCTTAAATGATGGTGGCAAATGCAACAATATGTAAGTGTTGAGGTCTTCAGTTTATTTTAAATTGAGTTCAATACAATTCCTGAGTTGAATGCATGAGGTTCAATGCAACTGAAGCAAACTCATCTCCCAAACTCTCCAACTTAACACCTTGTTTGCACAGTGCTACATATCCCAACACTTGACAAGCCATATTAGGCCTCTACCTATCCACACCATTACACTGGGTGTCTAGTAATGCTTCTCTTAGTGACTGATATCATCTACAGGTCAGGTTTTCTATCACTTTCTACAGCCTGTAGCTCATTGCAACACCTCTGTATCCTTCCTTCCCTCAGCCCCTGGCCAGACTAATGAGTTTCTAATGTCCTGACAGATTAAATCACCAGTATGAAATACCTAGCTGGCCATCTGAGAGGAGTGAACTGATGGAGGTCAAGACTAAATCATAAAGCTCTTTGCCAATGTGTGAAGTGATAGTGGTGTCCATGCCAAACTGCAGTTATCCACTTGTTCAGGGAGGTATGGCTGCGGAATGACAGTGATCGTAGGAGACATCTGTGAGGGGACTTACATCATGTCATGAAACATCAACCTCTGGCATTTGCAGATGTAGAAGAACTGGGAAAGTATTTGGAACCTGTCCTCAAGCAGGACAGAGCCTTTTCTGGTGCTTACGACTCCTTCCGCTTGATACTTTAAATTTAGGGATGCGAGAGTGTTCGCGGGCCTGAGAGGAAGATATGAAGGAGACTTTCACATCTAATGTACTTGTACTAACCCATTTAACACTTTAATTTTGACCATTTAATGAGTTGAGAACACATCATAAACACCAAACTGCTCCGTAACAATTTGTAAACCCTGGAGGCCTTCATCTGGAGTGAGATTGCAATAGGACTAAAGACAGTCTCCCATTCCTCTCAAAATTTCTTTTAGATGAATTTTATCATGTCAGATACAGCCAAATCAATACTTAAGATATTGTATAGCCTATTGAATTGCATTTAGTAGTAGAGTCAATAGTAGTATATCATAACTATATTGTAATATTTGTCAACATTTGTTGCAACTCTACTGCTATTCTTAGGAGCATTTTCACCTTTATAGCTTGTTTTTATATAGGTTAAGTGAAAATTACAAACTGTTATATAGTCTCTCTATACATGGATACAACAGTTTATAACAGCGTATATATTAAAAAAAAAAATAACATTTTGTCCAATAAACAACTGACCTACATGACTACAAGTGCGTATTTATAAATTATGATGTGTTAGGTAACAACCATAACCGAACCAATTAAACACAGCAATAAAGTAGTAAATTACAGGTGAGAAGGCGGCCAAAGAGATATGAACTTTTGACATCTGACAACCCATATCACTTTTCACTGCTCAACGTGAAAACTAAAACTGTGGCCTGTGAACAGGCCCAAACAGCGGCGCAAATTATCTGTTTGTTTATATTTTCCATCTATGCTCCAAGGTATTGGTTTGTGACATAAACGCAGCTGCATGCTATCGGTCTATCTCAGTGACGGGATGATTTATTGGTGGAACATCCCCTGGCAGTGAAAAGTCAAAACTCTAGCTGCATCAGCAGTGATGATGAGAGGCACAGGAACCAGCTCAAAATACCAGTGACTGTGCCATAGAAATTTCTAGAAATCGTGAGTCACAGCTATTAACTGACAAGGGGAATTTTAGAACAAGCAATGCAGCAACATGCTGCCAACCGCTTTACTATTCAGAC
>OMKZ01015460.1:0-10661 GCA_900302535.1 Neoniphon sammara | reverse complement strand
ATATATATATATATATATGTGTGTGTGTGTGTGTGTGTGTGTGTGTGTGTTAGTCAATGACAGCAACTTCCAAAGCCTAACTTCCTCTTATTACCCAAGTTTGGCCGTGTATCTGGAAAACTAAATAGAATCATTATCAGCCCTCTAACAGTTGAAAGATCCAGAAATCCTTTTTTCATCGGGGATGAAATTAACTTGGCAATGAACAACTACAGGTTTTGGCTTTCCTGTCAAGGTCATCTTCACATTGAGGTTTGCATTTTCTCCCCCGTGGCCTGAGGATATTTCAGCACTGCCAGAGCTAGACTGGGATGATAAATCAGCCACAGAATTAAATGCCTCTACCATCTACTAGCTTATCCTAACTGTCCCCAGTGACACGCCCTAACCTTCAGATGTGGAGCAAAAATCATCTCACAGTAATAGTATCATATGATAATTTTGGTAGTCTAAAATCAAGCAATTGCCTCATTAAAAGGAGCATCTACCCAAAGCCTAGTCGCATACATTGGCATGTAGATGGACCATGATTCAAACTTGGACAAAAGAGACATTTTTTAGTTGCTAACTGGAGGCAAAGCTTACTTGTTATAGAGTGGCATTTCTGTAGGGCATGAAACCATTTCTTTCAAAATCGCAACTCAGTGCAACAGTTAATTACTTGTTAAATACATTAAAGGAATACTCCAATGTTTTGGGCAAAATAGCCTTTCTACAACTTACCCAGACTGAGACAAGATGTTCGATACCATTTTCACCCTGGACGTCCAGTGGTTGGGTTCCTATGGGTAGCATTTAATGTTAACTTAACAAAAAGACTTGAAGTCTACAGGAGTCATTAGCCTAGCTCCATCAAAGTAAAAAATAAACCTTTCAACATCTCCAAAGCTGTCTTATTTACAATGACCTTCAGATGTAGAGAAAAATCATCTCACAAGTAATAGCATCATATAATAATTTTGATAGCTTAATCCAGCAATTGCCTTATTAAAAGGAGCATCTACCCAAAGCCTAGTTGCATGCATGTAGATGGACCACACTGGGACACCATACAGTTTTTCTCAAGAGTTACTGGCAGGGAACATGAAGACTGCCATAATGCCCGCCAGGACAGCAGACCACCAGAGAAAAATTCTTCACAGTTTTTGAGTAAGCATACAGAGAAAAATTTGTTGTCACATACGGAGATTTTGGAAGGGTATACTAATCTATTGTCCCTTTGTCTTGTAATGCCGGGGAAATCTTTCCCATGAAACACATTGGTCCTTCTGGACCAGCAACGACATTCATCATCCAACGTCCATCTGTCTCCAAGTGTAGACGCAATTGTTCTTCCTTTTCAGCTTTTTCTAGTTCATGCACTTTGATTGCAAGGAGAGGTTCTTCTTATACATAAGGAGATTTTGCCAGTGGAGAGAGAAGCATTCTGAAGACAGTGACAGTTAGCACCCCCTTGTATTGCTATCGTCTTTCCACAGCTCCCACTGCAGAAAGTACACTATGCACATTACACTGAAATTTATCATCACAGCCAAGGTTCCTACTGAATATTTGATGTAATTCTGTATGCATAAAGTCAGATTTTGTATGACCTTGATCAGGCAGTAATTGCTGTCTTTCCAGTGTATAAGCACTGGCATAATGTTCAGTATCAAGAATGATTTATGTATTCATTTATAATTTATATATTAATTTATGATTTATATATTAATGTACATTTAAAAATGGATTCTGATTATAGCAGTCGGAGATCTACAGAACTACATGATTACATGAATTCAAGACCATATGCAAAGGAACAATCACGCTGCAATCATGTCTAGTTCATATGATAAGCCTGATCCTAAAGCTGTATCTTCTACTGCATGTATTTTGGAGTTTGAACCACCTTGCAGGCATAGAATAACGAGCTGTAACCTGTCCATAAGAGGTAAGTAGGCATTCTGGATATACATACTGACAGTATGGGTCCCCTTAGATGGAAATTGCATGTCTCTGAAGTAATACGCACAGGTTTTGTCAGGTGCAAGGTTTTTTTTATGGACCTGACATCTGACAGATTTCATGTCAAGCTATCTACACCACTCAAACACAGCTCTCAGCGCATGTTCAAGCAGGAGACCGATCCCACTCACTTTCTCACTCTCTTTGCACACCTGGTTTCTGACTCACAGTTACTGTCACCAAGTGAACACACTCAGGTTTCTGCTTGGGCTTTCTGTCAGGTAGGTTCCTCTATGGAAGAGTAACTGCGATTTACTGTCACTAAACATCTGCATCTCAATCCCACTGGTGAATATCCCCTTGTCCGACTTACCCAGACTGAGACATGATGTTTGATACCATTTTCACCTCTGAACGTCCACTGCTTTGGTTCCAATGGGTAGCATTTCATGTTAGCTTAGCATAAAGACTTGAAATCTACAGGAGTCATTAGACTAACTCTGTCAAAGTGAAAAAATAAAGCTTACAGCAATTCTGAAGCTGTCTTATTTACACAATGTATAATGTGTATTTATATAAAAAAAATTTAGGAGAAGTCAGATGGTAGGAACTATAACTGCTGAACTTTTGTATCCTTCCATATATGTGTTCAGCTACATGTGCTAAGCTAATACAAAATGCCACCCATAGGAACTGAACCAGTGAACGTACAGAGTTGAAAATGTTATTGAACATTTTGTTTCAGTCTGGGTAAGTCGGAAAAAGGGTGTCTTGTCCAAAACGGTGGAGTATTCCTTTTTAAGTAATTCCTTGTTGATTTGCCCAAGGCACACTACCAAATGCCAACAGAAGACTGGCAGCCATGTTTCAGAAAGAAAACTTGGGCATCAATGCTTTTGAATACCCTAGGGTGGGACTTGATCATTTCGAGGCTTCCAGAAATCTTGAATGTTCCTTTCTAAACAAGGTAGAACATGTGCACAGTGATATTTCTGTACCACACATCCATAAACACAAAGTACAAATACATCTTCCTTCCTCCCACCAGCATGATCCCCTGCTGGTCTCAGTTGTTATGGTGAAGATTGTTCTGTCAGCCTGGATGCCTGTGCCATCTTAGACTCTCCCCTTCATTATTATTAAATACAGTATTTCCAGTGGCTGCTCTCATGTTCCCCTTTCAGTCATCAGCCAGGCATGGGAGTCTAAGGTTACCATTTTGGTTAATTCATTGTTTTGACTTTCTGCTAGACTAATGTAATGAATTATTGAATGAATAACAATGAAAAATGATAACATGGCCTATTAACACGAAAGCCATGAACCCAAAGTTTGTGACTCATTATTGTCCTGAAATATATCTATTGTCATTAAGTCTTTCAAAGAAAAATCGACTTGAATGTATTTTAAACCATTATTGGTCCAAATAAAGGATACCCCAAAATACTTCTCCTAAATGTTTTTTTTTTTTTAATTCCTATACGTGTATTTCAAATACACATGATACATTGTGTAAATAAGACCGCTTTGGTATTACTGTAAGCTTTATGTTTTCTCTTTGATGAAGCTAGGCTAATGATTCCTGTAGACTTCAAGTCTTTATGCTAAGCTAACAAGAAATGCTACCCATAGGAATAGAACCAGAGGATGTACAGAAGTGAAAATGGTATCAAACATCTTGTCTCAGTCTGGGTAAGTAGAAAAAATGGTATTTTGCCCAAAACATTATAGTATTCCTTTAAGGTTTGCTGCAATATGCTTCTTCATATTCACACATTTGCACAAATTGTACACATAGTAGGTGACCAGTAAAACCACAGTCTTCTACTGTTGACCACTAAGCAGCTCTACTTTGGCAGTGAAATATTTGGGGTTCCTTGCATAAGAGCACCACAAAGGCTGTCAGCAGGTTGTTTTGATGGAGTTAAACTTTCACTGTTGGTAATTAAATCATCTGTGGTGCAAGTGAGGTAGAAAATGTTTTCCACTCCGTTTCTTTGCTGTAATGAATCCTGATCTATCACAGTCAGAGATCAGGCCTCAGGACTTTGCTTTGTCAAGCCAGTTAACGTTTCCAAGACAAATGTAAGCGCACTAGTTGAGCAGGAACACTGTGTTAGAAACACACATTCCACATATGTAAAGCTCATGTCCTTTAGCCCTCATCCTCATTCATTTGACAGCCCAAACAAACACTGAAAGGTTATGTGTATGAATATACATTCCTGCTGAAGACGGTGTGGGTCTCAGTTGGACAGTTACCTAAGGCACATCTCTCATGAGCATACAATTACAAAACGTGCAACTTTAGTTAATCTTTATTTGCACATTGCATACTGTAAATTTGATGATGGCGGGGAAAATAAGTAAATGTGATACATAAGTAAAATGAAATCAAATTAAATGGAAACAAATGTGATAGGGAACAAGGTATGTGGGTGGCAGAAGTCTAAAGATTGCTGGTTCAAATCATCAAATAGGGTCTGGGAGACAATGAATAATGCTCTCAAGGTTTGCTTGAGCAAAGCATATAACCTTCAGTTCTCCTAGTGAAGCTGCTCAGTTTCTAACAGACAAAGACTCTGGCTCTACTGGTCAGCTTCCAGGTGTGAATGTATGGAACTGTATGAATGGTATTTAATTATATTCTCTCTTTTCAGTTCGTTTATTTTTTTTAATTCCAGTGCAACTCTTCTACAGCAATGCCTAGCTGGGCTTGGAGGACAATAGTATGTGTGGGAATAAAAAATCATGAATGAATGTGCTGGGCCTGGGCATTTAAACACCTAGTACACTGCACTGCAATTTTGTGCTAAGAGGGCCGTCCAACAAAAATAAAGCTGGCATCCAGGCTGGCTTCCATTCAGATTGGGGAGGCTCAGTGGACACAAGCCCCAGACAGAGGCACAGACACCCTGCCCCGCATCACTGGGCATGGCCTGCTGCTCCCTATGGCCTAAGCCTCTGTTGTTTCAGGAATTTTACATTGGTTTCACCAGCTTCATTGCTGCTCTACTGTCACAGCTCCATGTCTTTAAGCTCAAAACGCCACAGCCTGTTTAACAGCCTATACAGTGGAGGATGGGAGGGTGTAATCATGACTTGCACCTCGGCTAGCCAAGGCTATTCTCACTGACAACTGAGGTAGACGGTGCACTGGTCATCTGTGAGCATAGCATTTACCTCCCAGAGATCACTTATTAACCAGTGTATCCAGCACTGTTATTGATAAAGTTTGAGTTTCTGTATGTGGTGCTTTTTTTCTTTGCCTGTTCAGATCCTGCAGTGCTTCTTCAAAGCATCCCTAACAAACTGGAACCATAATGCACATTACTTCCCAGAGATTTTTCCCAGGAAAGAGCTAGCAGTCCACAGGTGCTTACACAAGCAAACGTAAAAGCTTTAACGAACTGCTAATAGCCCGAATGGCTACTGGTCAGTGACAGAAAGTGGCAAAATGGACATTTGCGCGTAAGAAGATGTTCTAACTAATTAGTTTTACTCATTACATGGGTGAGTGTTTACAAAATGAACGGTGAGCCCAGAGTGTAAATTGACCATTATTGTTGGGGTAGCGGCACAATAGTGCTGTGTCTTTTTTGTTGTGGAGTGCCAGTGTGATTTAAAGCTGCTGACAGCACCAGACGCTTACACTGCACTAGGCTCTCGCTGGCTCTCTCCCTTCATCATTTGTATGGATGGGTACAGCCTGTCTGCCTGCCTGACAGTCAATCTCTGCCTCCCTCTCCCTCTTCACTCTCCCTCTCTCTCTCTCTCAGCTCCTCTGCCTCATTGACTACGCACTGCTATGCCCTTCCTCTCTGAGAGTTACCTCAACTGCACATCCTTCTATACCTCCCACGAACAAAACCCAGTGACCCAAACTCCATAAAATCTCGAGATTTGCTTGTGAACACCAAGTGTCAGACCTTTGTACAGCTCAAAGGTAAATAAATCTCAAATAGGCCTACCTGGTGCTCCTAATCTTATTTTACATATTTTTGGTCTACCCCTCAACACAAAGCCTGCGGCCAGAAACTGGAGAGACTGAATAGCTTAGATGGTGATTTGACATGTGAAGAACGGGTACAGAGAGTGGTCCATGTCTTCCCTCCTACAGTTGAGATCAATTGTAAATCACTTTGTCAATTGATTTTATGATTTGTCTGTCTTAGTTTGCTGGTTTTGTGAAACACTTTGTAACATGGATTTTGAAAAGTGCTCTATAAATAAAGATTATTATTATTATTATTATTATTATTATTATTATTATTATTATTATTATTATTATTATTGTTGTTGTTGTTGTTGTTGTTGTTGTTGTTGTTGTTGTTATTTATTTATCTATTGGTCATGTTCATCATTGTTAGACCTGAAAACTTGACATAAATACGCAAAAATCTCTAACAACATTAAATGTTTAGTTTTCTTACCCAATAGGGAGAGAGGAGGAGAAAATAGTATTTGTTGTAAGATAAGTTATTTACAGAACCAGGTCCTGGTGTCCAGAGGTGAACAGAAAACACCAGAACACAGAAAATGGAGATGCACATTCAAAGGCTTAGGCTTCTCTCTCTCTCTCTCTCTCTCTCTCTCTCTTTTAACAGGAAAGTTCATTGACCTGTAGTGACAACATTACAGACCCACAAATGTATACATTGTCTGTCTCTCTCATAGAGACACGCAATTAATCTGACCATTCTTGGCTGTATTTTTTTTTTTACAGTAAATGGCCCAACTACAATATATGAAAGTGTTTGTATGTGTGTGTATGTGTGTGACAGAGTGAGAGAGAGAGAGAGAAAGAGGGAGAGAGAGGCCCCAAACAGTACCTGTATGTAGAATAATCCTTCAGTGTAGTGAACACATGTGTCTGCAGAGAGATCTAGCACCCCTCTGTCTACCTTTGTTACAGAAACACTGTTGTGATGTTGTGTTTTGCTCCATCCACAACATTCATTTTTAGGTCAGAATATGTTTGTACAAGATGTTTGCCATATAAGGTTTATTATTTGGCCATACTATTGACTATGTCACAGCCGCATGTTCAAAAGAGGGTAGGATTTAAAAAGTAAACATTTTGATGGAGGATTTGGGCTTTAGGTTTATAGAACTGATTGCCAAAATGAATTGACAATCAGTTGACAATTAGCATCTGTTGCCCATTAAGGCAACCGATGCAACTTGTCCCTTGTCATTCAGTATTTAAAATGAGTAAAATTGAAAAATAAATGTCCATGTCCCTGTCTTTGCTTTTTAACACATTTATTCCATCCAGTGCTGCCTTTTCCACGTATCTTGTAACTATTATTATTCCTGATTTCTTTATTTCTCACTGTGCCTGATTTTATATACAGTATTCCATGCATTTCGTGAAATTCAAACTGTTCATTCTTCTTGCGTATAATAATACTAATAAAAAAGATACAAAAAAAGACTTTCCTTTTGGTGATTTCCCGAAAATGTCCCCAAACCGTGGCTCCAATGGGAGTCCGGCTGCCTTTCCCCATCTCTCGGCAATTTCCGGAACATTTCGAGAATCCCTGCTCGTGCTCGCCGCCCCGTCGCCGCTCCCCCCGCTGCTCCCAGACTGCTTTATGTCTGGCTGCTCCGGCAGGCAAAGACCATGCGCGGTCGCCATATTACCGAGCACTCCTCCCCTCCCGTCTCGTCACAGACCGACAGCAGCGGTGCAGGAGGCGTACCGACACAGGATAACGCTACTGTTGAGGAGGAGTGATACAGCAAAGATTGGACTAAAGACTCGACGGAAATGGATTAAGTCTTTTTACGCGACTGTTCTGTGAAGGTATACTTTTTGGGCATCACTGTGCACCGGACGAAAGGTTGCTTGTTTTCGTTTTATTTCCTTTGAACAAATTCAACAGCTAATGCGACTCACCATAGTCTGTGTCTAGCTAGTCGGGGATGGAGACTGTGGCAGCTAGCTAGCTGACGTTACATTTATGTCAGACTAGCATTTAATATACAGCCACTGCACATTGATTTTGCTTAAAGAACGAGCGGTAATTCCAGCTAAGCATTTTATTACAGCAACCCCGAAATGATAGATTGTGTGTAACACAAAGGGGCAAACAGCTAACACCGGTAGCTCGCCGCTAACTATCACTGGCAAGCTCATCAGCTGACGTTAGCTCGCGACTTAGCAAGCGGCCACTAGCTTCCTCTGCCTCGCCAACTGTCATCGGACAGCATTTAACCGTCTGAACAAGGGTTTAAATATCGGCACAACTTTGCCTTATATTTGAGGAGAGCCATCCATTACTTGGTTCAAATATTTATTTTTGAGTCGTGTTGTCTGTTGATCGTAGCTTTGTCAAAACGGCGGCGTTTACGAACTGCAACGTTATTGGATACTACTGTCAGAGACCAACTACCCCCCGGATTCTCTCAAAATGCATCATCCGGACCCTGCAGGAGACTCTGGCAGTGTTAGAAAGATGGCGCACCCGGCAGTCTTTCCTAGAAGGGGTAGCAACACGGGCAGCGGGAGTGGCTCTACGTTGTCAACACCGGCAAACGCGGTGGTCAATAACAGCCACGTCCCAGTCGATGATTATCAATCCTCCCTGTTGATTCAATCCCAACCTCCGGCCGGTTCGTCCTCCCCAGTCCCCCAGCATCCTCCTCCCCACAGCCTGAATCTGCACTCCCAGCCCCAGCCCACACAGTCAGCAGGAGCTCAGATGAAAAAGAAGAGTGGCTTCCAGATAACTAGTGTGACTCCAGCACAGATATCCGTGAGCACCAACAATAGTATTGCAGAGGACACAGAGAGCTATGACGACCTGGATGAATCCCACACAGAGGACCTGTCTTCCTCAGAAATCTTGGATGTGTCCCTCTCCCGCGCCAACGACATAGCCGGAGCAGAGAGGAGCTCTTCTGAGGAGACCCTGAATAACTTTCATGAGGCGGAGACCCCTGGAGCTATCTCCCCTAACCAGCCTTCACAACTCCACTCCCTGAGCCAGGCTACCCCACATGGAGGGACCATGGTGAATGGGACTGTGCATCACCACCACCACCATCACCAACACCAACATCATCATCAGGGGCATCATCATCCTCCCCAAGCCCAGGTCCAGTCTGTCTCCTCTGGGCCTGGGTGTGCCCCGTCTGCCCTCACTTCTGGAGCTTTACCTTGTGTCACCCAGAAAATGCCTTCTAATGTGGGGGTCCCCCAAGAGAATGTTGTCCCAGCTGGGCCTCCAAGTATAATTGCTCAGCCTGTGGGGGCCGTGGCCCCAGGATCTGTCCCTGGAATGCACAGCTCTGCCACGGGCACTACTGTTAGTATAGTTAATCCCCACACCAGCAATGTTAGTAATGTGAATATGTTGAGCTCTGCCAACGTGCCTGTGAGAGGGGGGATCAGCACCGGCGCTGGCAGTGGTGGATTCCCTCCCAGTGTGATAAGCAGCAGTGGGGGGAGTGGAGGTGGTGCTGTTGCAATCGGGGGCAACCTCATTACCAACCCTAATGTCAACATGATCCAACAACACCAAACCATCAGCTCCAGCATCACCATGAGCACTACTACCACTACAACTGCTGCTGCCAGTGCCTCTGGGGTGATGGGACTCTCCAGTGGGACCCAGGGAAGAGTTGGAGCTTCTCTGCCTCAGCCTGGTGGTGCCTCGGTCCCAGCCATGGCTGCAGCCCCTATACCTTCTACTCTGCCCCAGCCTGCCCCAGCTCCAGCCCCTGCAGCCGCTACTACCAGCTCCCGCTTTAGGGTGGTGAAGCTGGACTCTAGCTCTGAACCCTTCAAGAAGGGCAGATGGACATGCACTGAGTATTATGACAAGGAAACCCCTGCCTCTGCTTCCGGTTCCTCGGCATCTGAAGCGGCGTGTTCCAGCATGCGTCAGTTTGTCCCTGAGACTTTCGCTGGGGCTTCAGAGAGGGAGAGCACCAGTAGTAGTTCTGTGAGTAGCACCGTCAGTACATTGAGCCATTACACAGAGAGTGTGGGCAGTGGAGAGGCTGGGGGGGCATCTGTACCCCAGCAGGCGCAGGATTATGCCTCCCCCCCTCAGGGCTTCCAAGCACTCCTCGCTAGTGGCCTAAGCATGGGAGTGTCTCATACCCAACCTCACATGCACCCCCAGGATCTAACCCATGCACACCTGAAGACCACCGTGGCCCCCTCTGCTCCCACCAGCATTCATCAGCCTGCTCCCATCTCAGGCCATCAGGCCACTATAGGGCACCCGACTCCTGTTGTGCCCCAACAGCAGCTCACTTACGCCCAAGCAGTTGCTGCTCAACCCTCAGCCTCCACCCAGGGCCTAGTGGGTGTTCAGCAACAGCAGCAGCAGTTAGGCTATGGCTCCCTGTCCCAGCAGACCCCTGCTCCCCCCCAGACAGCCCCAGTGCAGGTTAGGCCCCCCGAGTACACCCAGCCTCACCCAGGCCTCCCCCAGCCTGCTGCATCTCAGCCTCTATCCCATCAGGCTGCATCAGCTGCCTCTGGGCCAGGGAATGGAGCATGCCAGATGATGGGGGGCCAGCAGCAGCAGCCACAGGTCCTCCTCCAGACACAGCCCCAGCAGACCTCCTCCCTCCAGGCCACCACCTCCACAATGGTCTCCCAGATGGGAGTAGCAGGGGTTGGCCAGCAACCTCAGAGTCACCCTGTCCCTCTGGATCGCCAACAGCAGCAGCAACAGTCACTCCCAGCCCAAACTCAA
>OMKZ01015459.1:0-11538 GCA_900302535.1 Neoniphon sammara | reverse complement strand
AATCAAAGTTATTTGACGCAACATTTCCAAAAGCTGGCAAGGATATGGCTATACTAGAATGTACAGGACATCTTGTGTGTGTGTGTGTGTGTGTGTGTGTGTGTGTGTGCATGTGTATATCTGTGTGTGTGTGTGTGTGTGTGTGTGTGTGTGTGTGTGTGTGTGAGGGTGTGTCGGTTACCTGACACAACCAGGCCACTTGTGAGGCCTGGACACCCAGAGGAATGGCTGGGGGTCTCTCAGTGTAGGGAGGAGGTGGTTTGTGTGTTGGAGGAAGGTCAATCCTGTGCAGAGACAGCAGTGAGGAGAGACATTAGTTTCCAAGAATAACCAGATCTTTGAAATTGCCATGTCTAGATATGGGGTGAATACCATAATTGCAATTGTGGTAATGGCTTCTGCTTTGAGCAAAAACAATTACAGGATAAAAGTTAATTTAATTCAAATGCAAGAGGACAAAATAATCTTTCCTGTGGTACACTGTAGAGCTCAGCTGAATGATTTTGTGCAGAAAATGAGCATTTTCAAATGAGACTGCCTCACTCAAATCTGGATATGAATCCTGTGATAGTAATGACATCAGGGTTTAAGTGGTTTGACAAGGTGGATGTATGGGTGACAGACTCACACACATAACCGTAAATTGAAAGGGTATTGACGGCTGCTCTAGAATCCCTCGCTGTGGGAGTTCCTTTTAGTCATGGTAAGACAATAAAGTCAGAGTCATTTTCTCAGTTATTGAAATCCCCATTCATTACTAAAGCGAAACCCAGATCCTGACCCATGCCATTCATAAAATAATGTAATGAGAGGCATTGATTTTCCGATGGTGTATAGTACTTAATGGTGTGCCTCTCCCTGACTGGGGATGACAAGCAGCAAGAGATTATTTACAGCTGATGTATTCTCAGTGACCTGCTGTCCCACATCCTCCAGGAAACGGGCTTTCATATCTACGTGATGACAGAGAGGGATGTGGCCTGTGCCCATCCTGTCATCCCAGAGGGACGACCAGCCATGGTCACACTTAAGGTGGGAAGTTTGCCTTTGCATTGACCACAGACCAACCAACCATTAGATACACGCCTTTGGATCTGTGTGCACGAGTGCCAGTGAAGTAACATTTAACAAGTAACACCCATGGACAAACATGTATTTCCCCCTTCTATTCATGCCTACTGGTTTTGTTGCAAGCAGTAATGTAGTGGAGTTTGAGGAGGCACATGCATTCTACTATCATAAAGTTGGTTTCACACAATCACTTTAAAGCTCTGCAGCCAAGCAAGAAACTCAGCTTGAAGTATGCACAGCAAATCAAATGCAGATTTCCCCAAAGAGGGCACTATCATTTAAATTTATGCACAACAAAAGGTGGAAATGTCATGTAAGGTGAGTATTGTTGTTACTCATGAGCTGACTGACTGTCCTCATGAGAGTGATATAGAGGGAAATGGTGATGCAGGGAGAGGATATGACACGGAGACCGGTAAGACACTGATACTGTAGTTGACACAAACCTGAGTGATGGATCTTAATCTGTGTGTTCAAGGATAACTTCACTCCTGCAATAGCCTGCATTATGTGTAAACTAAGTTTCCACAGTGGAAATGTGCAAACATTTTGAACGTTGTTGCAAAATTAACTGGAGAAAAAGAACATAAACTCGATGTAGTTGTCCCTACTGGAAATAATACAACACCCAGTGCACCTTGCACACTTCCTTCTCCTGTGACTTTGATTGTTCCATGTATAAACAATGCAACTTGTATAAAATCAGAATTTCAGGAGGATTTAGTGCATTGAGTCAGCATGTTACAGGAAGTATAATTAGAATCACAAACATGTGATCTGGATATGGGACTGTCTCTCTAACCTCAGGTCTTTAATGATTAAAGACCAATTGATGGCCAATTGATGTCATTTATTCCCAGTCATTCTCAACACTAATAATTATCACAATCTGAATAAAATAAGACAAACCAATAAGGCTTCATTACCCATGAGGATGACTGCTATTTGAGTTTGATCTGTCCAGTCACGCTGCATATCACAGGGTCAATCAGATGAACAGATACAGTATACATACAGACAGAAACTGCACACACACACACACACACACGGTATTTTTGTCAGTCACACAGGACTTTGGCAGAGCGTGACTCAGCTCCTTTTGTAAATAATTGAATCTAAAAGTTAGCTTTCTTTGCTCCAACATTAACATGAACTGGAGCACAGGTCTACAGAAACAGACCCAGCAAAACAGGACGAAGGGCTTGCTGCCAAGACAGCAATTACCTGCCACCCCTCAACCTTGTCCCATCACCCCCCTGCACTGGTGTGTGTCCTGCCGCAGCGCTCGCTCTCCACAGGCTCCAGACTCTACACTGACAGGCTTCACTCAACCTCGAGAGGTCACACGTCATTAATTAATCAGCCGAGCATGTTCTGCAGCAAATGAATTATTCGGTGGACTCACACTTTGTCGGTGAAGGCCGGCGGCGGGGCCTTGCGAGCGGTGAGGATGACGATGGTGAAGACTGCGATGAGGAAGAGAGCGAGGACCGCGCCCATCACAGCTCCTGCCACGGCGATGGAGTTTGACCTCTCCTCCTGAGACTGGTCTGGGACAGAGCGGCGGTGAGGGGGGAGGTGTTCAGTATCACAAACAACACAGCTGACAGAACAAAACAGTGTGGATTATACTGTGTATTTTGAGCTGTAACTAAGTTTGACTTCTTCGCCTTAAAGCAAAACTGAACTTTGGTAGAGTGTTGGGTTGTATAGTTACCTGGATGTGATCTGAGTCCACATGGTGGTGAAATATCCACATTAGTTCCTCCATGCTCCCTTGGGCTGCTAATCCAGAATACTGTATTTGTGTGACTCCATTCAATTCCATAGTGTGGCAGAACAGGTCCCAAAATAATACTTTTAGCACATAAATGATCATATGAACAAAGTGGATTATACCAATATAAAAAACAAGTCCAGGTACCCATTTTTTGAGGAAATTAAATGTTTCTTTTCTTGTTATTTTCCCATTTGAATTGGAAAGTAGATCCGACAGGTAACGTGTGCAGGAAAATTCTGTATAATAACCTTGTGCCAGGAAAAAACAAGTTTAGATTACTTTGACAAATCATTGTAATTAAACAAAAAATGGGTACCAGGGCTTGTTGGCTTTTATATGGCGTAATCCACTTTGTTTGCATTCATTTATGTTAAAACTGCTAATTTAGGGCCTGTTTTGCTGGTGCTATGGAAGTTAACAAAGAGATACAAATCCAGTATTCTGGAGTAGCAGCCCAGAGGAGCACAGAGCAGCTAATGAGGATACTTCACCACTATGTGGACTCATATCAAGTCCAGGTAACTGTACAACCCACCACTCTACCAGAGTTCAATTTGGCTTTAGGGTTGACTGCTTTGCCTGGCAGCTTTAAGTGCAATAGGTTTGTGTGTGTGTGTGTGTGTGTGTGTGTGTGTGTGTGTGCTGGGTGGGGGGGTGTTTAGCGTCCTGCAGCTTGAGACTGTATTCTTCACTAAGCAGTACTCACTTGACACCTCAATCTCCCTCCATCCATTTATTTTTCCTCCTTCTTCCCCTGCTCTGCAAGATGCTGTTGTAATGTTTCTGATGAATTGGCTTTGTTAGACCATATGCTTGTTACGCTTCGTGTTGTCCAGAGAGGGGATTAGGATTAATCATGATTAAGATGCATTAAACTCAGAACAGTGGGCTTTGGCCAATCTGCAGCCATTATACAACTCAGTGGCGCATGTATAATCCTTTTGGGCCAGGTAGTGTGTAAAACTGTGATTGTGCGGGTATTGAAAGAATTAGAGGACAAAAGGTGAGAAAGAAGGGGGAAAAAATAGTAAAGTGTGTGATGGTCAATTCCAGTTGATTTAGCCAGTGAGGTAGAAAAAAAATCAATAACGTGCTGAGATGAGAATCCTAAGTAACGTTTCAATTATGATGCAGATTAAACAGCCTGAGACTCAGTGCCACTTCTGTCTCTCTTGACTATTCCCCCTTCATGTGGTCCTCTAAGGGCAAATAGCCATTTGGTAACCTTTGATGGCTGCTGAACTCTGACAGCAGCCTTGAGTTAATCAAAATGACTTTAAAAAATGCAGTTCATCATGCTGACGACTTTAGAGCTTAATGAAAAAGTTTCACAAAGACACTCCACTTGGAAAAAAAGATTTAAAGCCTCTATATATGGAATACCTTCAGAAACTAAGTACTTGTACATGAATGCATCAGCTCAGTGGATACAGTTCACCATGGTGCCTTGAAATAAATTATAAATTCCAAAGCATTTACTCATCATTTTTTTTGGTGTCTGTCCCTCATGCTCATACAGAACTTGGGAGAGAAAAAAAAGGCTTTTAAATATGCTGCTCCCACTGCTTGGAACAAAATGCAAGAGGTTTTTAAGCTCGATAATTTGCTTCCTCTTGGAGTTTGTTGGAGGAGGATAACTTAGGTTATCTGTGCTTCAGCTAGATCCATTTTATTGATGTAAATTGTGCATCAGTATGTTTTGAAAATGGTGTAATTTCGCAGTTTATTTTTTGGACTCTGACTTCATGTGCTGCTTCTCATCTTGGCCCAGACTCCCTTGAAAAATTTTTTTTTTTTTTATCTAAGTTGGACTATTCTGGTAAAATAAAGGTCTTATAAAGGAGTACTTGTTCTTGGTATACACAGCAGAAATATATCACTAACTGTGCAGTGTTTGCCTACATGCAACTAGAGGTCATTTGTCTATAAACAAGGCTATGTGGGACAATATGCAACATATTTGCATGCATGTTTTCCATTGTGAATATAAAGTGCTTTTGTGACTCACTCAACCCATTTCTATCAGTCAAACATTAGTTCAGATCCAGTCTGGAGGGTTTGGATTAGTGGTTAGTGGTGGATGTGCTGTCCCAAAACTGGAATCTGGCTCAAGTGCAAGGGTCTGCCTCCAATATCTCCCTCCTCTTACAACAGAAAATGCAGCATAATGTTCAGAGAAGAGCGAAGTAAACACGCCACACCTCACCGACCTCAAGAGAAGTGAGGGAGCGAGAGATGGCGAGGAAAACCCCCCACATCTGAAAACCTCTACAGCGAGGTCAAGGGTTCAGCGGTCATACTATTGGCCAGACAACAGACCCCCAGCGGAGCAGATGCTGGTGTAGTGGGGGTTGGGGGGCGGGCGACAGATTTAGTGGAGACGGGCAGTCGGTGGTCTGTTGTTGTTTCTCAGGCATCTGTCTGTTTCAAACCCGGGCCTGGTGATGTGTCAGTGCTCTGCGAGTCATTTAGTCTTCTATTCAGCCTTAAAACCTTGTATTCTTGTAATAAGTTAACACTGGAAACAATTGGGATTATCTCATCCCACTGGCAGATTTTTACTTCGTTTTAAGAATAAAATTTGAATATGAGACCAAAAGACTTGTTTTTTTTGTGGTAGAGACACTTCAATTCCACTTTTACCAGAGTGTTAATATCAAAATTGCATCTCTCACACATTAGTCAAGTGTTTTGTACTCTGCTGTCTGCCACATTTTGACACTTTTTTCCTGCATTTGAAAAGTATCCTTGGAAATTGTTGCGCTGAGTGCAAATGACTGACTTTTCAAATG
The DNA here is from genome assembly GCA_900302535.1 of Neoniphon sammara. Taxonomy (NCBI): domain Eukaryota; kingdom Metazoa; phylum Chordata; class Actinopteri; order Holocentriformes; family Holocentridae; genus Neoniphon; species Neoniphon sammara. The sequence goes on along the minus strand of OMKZ01015459.1, from coordinate 5,895 downwards.
GAGGCTTTTAAAGAAATTCAAGCATTGATCAGCATCCTTGCTGCCAGAGCCGCTTTGCCTTCCTTTGTTAGAGCAAACCTTGGTGCAGCTGGTGACTGAGCATGCTCTGTTTCAAGGTCAGAGTGACAGCAACTCCTGTGACCACGATAAGATCTGCTGAAGTGAAGAGAGGGCAGCTGAAATAAAGACTCGGTGTAGACGCGCGTCTTGAGGATGTGGACCCCAGGGGCTGAACGATGTCAAGGTCACGTCGGTGTGATATTTCCTCAGCCAGCGGCGCTCTCTGTGGAGCAGCAGGACGTAATGGACCATTTTCGATTCCAATAGCTAATTCTCTCTTTCTGCTCTGCCTTTCAGCGGCGTAGTTAACCTTTCAGCTCCCCGCAGCCCGTCCCTCCTCTCTGTCTCTCTCTGGCCAGGTAGAGCCGGCGAGGAAGACAGCCTCCATCAGGAGCTTGTTGCCATGGGGACAGTCAATGGCCTGGAGAGTGGGGACTTTGGGCCAGACATAAACACTCAGCATTTAATTTTACCAGCTGGTAGACAGTGGGAGAGAGACATGGGGGGAATTCACAAAGGGGACGCGCTGCAGGGGGAGAGCGAGGGCCTTTCTGCCCCGTGACAAAGCAAACCACGACCGGGACAAGAGGACGGGGAGGAAGCAGAGGGGGCGGCTCCATCTCCTCCTCCCGACTTTAAAAATGCCAGCGGAGAGGAACGGCCAAAGATTAAAAACTCAAAAAAAAAACAAAAAAAAACCCCAAATGGCAACATGTAATAAATTAACATATAAAGCACTGCTGGATTCCAAGGAGTAGTGAGAGATTAGGTTAAGTGAGGAAGCGTGATTTTGAATTACAATATGAGCTGTGCCCCACATACGGCTATTGGGTTTAGGGAGGGCTTATGCAGCATTATGGGTAAGAGGAGCGCTGGAGATGATGTCATTTTTAGAAGCACAATGAGGAGATGCATCAGTCTGACTAATGCTGAGCTCAAAAACCGTCAGAAAAAATAACTCACAGGTGCTAAGGTGCTTTATTGAACTAAAGTATCTCAAAAAGATTGACAAAATAATACTCCACTGTTGGCATTGATACAGATAAATATTTTTTTTCTTCCAGTCCCTTAGACTTACATTTTTTTTTCTCTATGTACAAAACCCAACATGACCACAAGAAGGTGCTTTTAATGACACAATGTGAGATTGAAGTCGACTCTTCAGTCCTTTGAACAACAGCACCATTGTTTCTACAGAAACAAAACAAACCTCTGACTGTAATACCTGTGAAGTGCACAGTTTTCTTCATTTTACATATTCAGTTACTCTAGTTTTAAGCAGTTGTTAAAAAAAAACCCAAAACATTTCTAGCTTTGCAAATATGCTGTTGTCCACTGTCACTGTTTGGTGACGAGGACAGAAAAGTGAATATGGCACTGTGGAGTCCTAAGGGTGCTCCTTACAGACGAGATGCAGTGAAAAACAAGAAAAAAAGAAATGAACAAATATCTCGGAAGCTGATCAAACAGGTTCCTACATGCACGATTCAATGATAAACAGAAACTCAGACATTAAAAAAAACACACTTAAACATGAAATGATGTTGCTGGGTATCTAAGGCACTCATATTTCTTAACCCAAAGCAGTGAAGGACATCTCTTAAGAATCTGATGACTGTTCATTATACCAAATTTCACAGTACAGAAGAACTTCACTCATCCAAACTGAGGACTGACAAACTGGCCAGTCTAGCAAAACATAATGTATTGATTATTCAGCTTCCTTCTTAGCACATATAGAAGCAAAAACAAGAAGGAATCAATGGTTGCTATGCTTCCCATTATTTTTTTCAGTTATGTGGAACGGATCAGAAAGGCAGAATTAATAGGAGTCAGCAAACCCTGCAGAAAATCTCACACTGAGGTATACAATCATAATGGTGTTTTAATGGGTTGGAAATATCTGCAACCACCTTTACACTTATTTATTTAATTTTCAAGTCTGACTGTATTTCTAATTTAATTATATCAGACAGTAAATGGTTTCCATCAAGGAAACCCTGCTTGACAACTTCTGCCAGTTGTGTAACTGAATTTGCACAGAGGATGGTACACACATTTTCAGAACGCACGTATATTCATATTTTATATTTGAATGTATCAAGGTTTGGTGTTGATTTTCAGTGCACTTCAGTGTACCGACCATCTCATTCTCCTTTATGTCCTCCGTTTAGATAAATACGTCCTGCTGTACTGTATTTGTGCTGAACAGATGAAAACAACATGAAATGAAGTATTGGGTCATTTTCTCTGCTTGCAAGTTACTACGTCAAATAAGCAAATTTCACTATGAGAACTGCAGCCTATTCACTGCACAAAGTACCCCGACAAATAATTAACAAGTGAGGGTTCCTACGAATATAACTAGTTCCACTTTGACGACTGTTACTGTGAGATCTAATTGGCCTAAAGCATCTTTTTATTTCTAGTTCAGGCTACAAGACCCTGTATAAAGCGGTGATACATTAGTCATCGATGTAAGCTAATAATCAATTGTTACTCATTAGTCAATAATACCATATGTGAGACACTGTTACCACCAAATTGATACGTACAAGCTAAACAAATATTTGGCATCTTGCTGCAAATACTGTGACCATACTATTGAAGTTGGCATGTATTCACAAACACGTATGTGCGTGAAGAAATTACTGTTGAGTTTTTTTTTCTCCTTCATGCAATCTATGAAGTGTAAATATGTGCATGTGCCAAAAAACTAGATTTTATATTACATCTGTGGGTGCAGCATCAAAGAAAGTAAGAATTTAAATTGTGGAATGAAGATTACCTTCAGCCATAATGGCTTTTTTATAGTTTTCATTACTCTGTTTGGGCTTACAGGCCAGCTGACACTGACTGCCAAACGCATTTTGTGCTGTGGTCGAATAATACTTTGTATGGCCTGTAAATCTGTGGTGAGCTCGTTGACTGGCTGTTGCTTGACATGAATATTAGTGAATCCAGTCTGACTTCTTGCTTAAAAAAACAAACAAAAGCAGTTTGATATCAACAATTTGATACAAAGAGTGTATAATAGATTTATAAACCACTCAGAGGATAAATGTGACGAGTGAGAGATTTAATGAATGTCAAGTGTGAAATAATTATCAGTTACTTCTGGCTGGTATGTGGATTAAATGGTGAGTGAGAATTCAAATAGCCAGGGGTTTCATTTCACTATAACCCACAAATGGCAAAATTATGGCAAATTAAGCCAAAAACCACAAAACCTGATTTGCCGATGTCATGCAATTTTCTTTCTCTCCTTCTTTTTGGTAATGGTGGTAATAATTAATGCTATATTTTAAAGGATTCAGCAACACTATTGGTGAGTGTGCATGTGCACATATGGATCAGAGAAAATATAAGCCTACTGATGCCTCAGATACTAATTCTGACGCAGTCGTGTCTCATTGTAGGAGTGCAACCAGACCTCTAGTGGATATTCGTGGTAGGAAGTAACAGCTGCATTCTTGAATAATTTCTTTGTGTATCAAAATAGTTTTGACTTGGAGGCCAGTGTACAGTCACTGCCACACTGTAGCCTGCCTTAAAGGACCATACCAGTGATTTTACATAGCTAGCCTAACATCTACAAAATGTATATACTTAATGTTTCTGCTAATTGTTTCCCAAAGAATTTTTTCTACCTCGTATCAGGCCACTGGATTCCATTCATTTCAGTATGAAATGAAAATTAAAGGTCAGAGACTTCATATTTTGAAAGTATGGACATGCACAGCTCCCCTCTGACCTTGGAAGTCGATAGATGGAGATGCTGTAGCAAGAGCTGCACAAACTGTGGAAATTATGTTGGATCTCAAGTTTGACGACGAAGTATTTCGTAAAGACAATGAATAATAATAGTAATGCTCCATTTGGTAGTAACACGCCAATAAAAGAAGGCAACAACAAAGAAAAAATCGCCCAGTTACGCTGACAATTTGCTCTTGTAAAAGGTCCCTCTGCTGAAAAATGGTCCCCAGGGAAAATTTTGCTTTCTGCAGCGAATTTTATTTTAGTTTATGAATGGCAACTTTGTTAGCTGCAGAACCAGAACTTTATAAGGTGGGTGTTTCAACCAAAAATTCAAATTTCACAGAGGGAATTTGTCAAAAATTAAGGGATTCTGATTATAGGTTGTTCAATCTGTAGTACTCCTGCATGATTTGCAAAATGGTTTGTTGCAATATAAAATCTGAGCAAACTGTAAGTAAATGGGCCAAACATTAAGAATCACTGGCATGGCCCTTTAAACAATACCCTGCTGAAATCCTTGAATCTATAAATGCCTCAGTTTGGTGCAGTCTAGTACTTGGAGTGCAAATTCACTAACAAATTCATAACAAGCTAGTGCACAAAGGAGCTGTGTGGCTAACTGAGTAAGCTAACTAACCTTGATGCTTTCCCAAAATGAATAAATAATGTACAAACTTTGAAAAATTAGCTAGATGAATATTCCAACTTATTTTACTTGGCACTGTCTGACTGAATTTTGCAGCAGGTTTAGATATGGAGGCCAGACTGTGTGACAAACCCAGCCTGGAGGTTACAGTGGACTATATCACACACAAGCAGGCCTCCCTGCTGCGTTCCCTCCGTCATTCCCTCTTGGGGATAAGAGACTATAAGAGCTGAGGACACAGAAATGCTCTCTCAAGGTTTTCACTGTTTTTAGGACATCATTTTTTTAGGACAATGCTGGGACATTATTGCTCAAATCATCAATCTCATGTCTCCAATCATTGTAATTTGTGTGTAAACATTTTAAGAGAAAAACAATGGTATAATGATGTGGTGGTCCATGATATAGTTATTCAAGAGGTTTTAAAATAAATTTCAAGCCTGCAGATCAGTTTATAGAGGTTGCTAGTAACTGATGGAGGGATCCCAGAGTATGCTCACTCAGGGAGAGAGATCTTTTGTTTTTTAATAGCCTCTAATGCTTCTTCTATGTTCTGGTAAGGCTTGGAAGAAGGGCCACTTTAAAATATCCTCCTACCAGAGTAATGTAGAGGGAGCTGAGGAGCATATTCAGAGGTCAGACCATTTCTCTCAAACAAATCAGTGCAAGTAACGTCAACAAACACAAATATCAAACGGGCAAGCTCCAAAAAGCCGTAGATGGCAAACCCACGTAAAAATGAAATACATTAGTGATGCAAAATTAATTGGCAATCCCCAAGAACCTGAACTAAGGCAGAGGCAGTAGCGTGTATGCCGTGAGCTTCAGTTACAGTCTCCAGACACAGAAACCAGCGATGCATATGGCCGCCTGTGCTGGTTGAGTCTCGGCAGTCCACACGCCGTCCACATCGAGAACGAAAAAATGATCTCAAGTGTCAACCAGGACTCTTGAACATAATGAGGGAACTACAGAATACAGATTACTGTCAAGTATATCTGTGCGCGTAGGAGAGAAGTTGTGTGTTTTCCCCTAAATAATAAAAGGAGACTCTCTGATTTCTGCGGTCTCTCCTCTCTTGTGGGACTATGTAGCGGGTCAAACGTACCACTCCCTACGAGAGATGACGGAGCCATCTGTGTGGGAGACGTAGTCACCCTCGGGCCCGCTGTCGTAACAGTCGTCTGACAGGTAGGGGGAGCCGTTGGCCAGCGGTTTTGTTGGAGGAGGGTACCTGGCACGCCCAGTCTGCTGTGGACTAGAATAGTGTGGGTGCTCATGGTGATGCTTATGGTGATTGTTATGGTGACTGCTCTCCCTCATCGCCCTGGTGTACCCGTTCGAAAAGTAATCCTCCCCGTTATGGTTGCTATGGTGACGGCGCTCGCGGTCGCGCTCCTGTTTGAGCTCGCGGTCGCCCCACTCCTCTC
>OMKZ01015458.1:0-12024 GCA_900302535.1 Neoniphon sammara | reverse complement strand
CTCCCTCCCTCCCTTTCCATCATTTCGCTCAGTCTTTACCTCTCTGTCCACCAGCTTCTCTCATCTGAAGGTCATTAGGCCCACACTCATGAATCCAAGTTCCACACCTTGGCACCTCCCACCTTCAGCATTCACTCTTCATCCCCTCTCAGTCTTGATTTACTTTGTCTCCCTTTCTCTCCTCTACTTCTGTCTGTGTGCTTGTTTCTCCCTGTCTCCCCTTAATGTCATCTCTACCTATGGATGGTCTGCTTTATCACTGAGTGAAGCAGGACTCACTCTCTTCTCTCATTTCTCTAATGGGATCGTGCTGGCCCAGGGCCCAAGGTCAAAGCAGGTTTTTTACTCTTCACCCAGCCTGGCAAACCTCATTTGTTTGGACTGACTGCTGAAATATTCAGCAGAGATTGATGATAAAGGGAGGGCCCTGTATCAGCTGAAGGCAGACTCACATGAATTTGGAGTTCTGCTGTGAGTGACCTGCTTTTCTGCCGGTTGCTCCCACAGTGCACACATATAACATTTTTCAGGCTTTAGTTACACTTGATATTTCAATGTGAGTTTCTTCTCATTCTCAAGATTGGGTTTTATGAGTTCACATAGCTGTATGTCCACACTTGGCCCACACTTGTGTATGTCCTGCATCTGTATTTATTTAAGTTTGTCTCTGCGTTATTTTTTCTTGCAGTCCTCTCTTTTTAACTCTTCAAACTGGTTGTACGCACTGTGGCAGAATTATGATCACAATGCAAAGGCAAATACTTCCATATATGGTAGTAAAGATGTGAAAGCAAATGAGAAAAATCTGACTTGATTTGTGTGCAGTCAGCCCTATTACTTAAAGCATCTCGGTGGGATCTGATTATAAAAGTGTAATTGTTCCCAAGGTGTTTGTGTTTTGTTAGCTCTGCTATTGCTCATATATTATTTATCCCATCAAGACCCCATGAAATAGCATCATGCTTCTTTGATTTTATGTATTTCCTGTTTATCTGATCATTTACAACTGAGAATCAGTAGGATGTCAGTTAGGGAGAAAAACAGTTTTGTTTGATGTGATGGATGAAGGGACAGGATTGTTCATAAATTTGTGAATGTTGTATTGCTTGAAATTTCTGTTTGCTCTCCTGCTGCAGCATGAGGTCATGATGAGGTCACTGGTAAAAAAAATGGGAATTAATTTCATGGGGATTTAAGAGCTAATGTTTTCTCTCTCTCTTGTGTACCGTCCTCCAGAACTTGAATCAAAACCCTCGCACGCTGCTGCCCAAGTTCTTCGGCCTCTACTGCGTCCAGTCGGGAGGGAAGAACATCCGCGTGGTGGTGATGAACAACGTCCTGCCTCGCGTGGTCCGCATGCACCTCAAATACGACCTGAAGGGCTCCACCTACAAGAGGCGAGCCTCCAAGAAAGAGCGGGAGAAGGCCAGGCCCACCTTCAAAGACCTTGACTTCATGCAGGACTTGCAGGACGGATTGATGCTGGACCAGGACACTTACAACGCACTGGTCAAGACCCTGCAGAGGGACTGCCTGGTGAGATGGAGGGAGAGACGAGGGGATACGTACAGCTACTTTGTCTCCTCTTCCTCCACTTTATTCTCTGTTGAGGTGGATAAGAGAGAGATATGGTGGGAAGGAGGGATAAGCGTGAGAATTAGGGGAATTGACCGATGCTGAAGGAGGATATAGCGCCCCGATCAAGATGATCCAGAGAGATTCTCTATTGAAAGAAAGAGGAATAGAGGGAGGAGAAGGATGCAAGGCAGTAGCAGTTAGAGGGAAGGATTAGGGGGAGAATAGTAGATGGGATAAAGAGATAGAGGACCAGAATGCAGTGCCCTGAGGGAGAGAGAGAAAGTAAGCAAGAAAAGAGATATATGGATAGAAGAATGATGGAATACAGTAGGGAAAACAGTACATGTTCAGAACCCAGATGAAAAGAGCAATGGGAGAGCAGATGGAGGGGGGAAAGAAGGGAGGGAGCGAAACAACAATTTACGAGAGTGTTTGGCACTCCCAGGAGCCCTCACTATAAATTACATCTTTGTTATGAGCAAGCAGTGAAACAGGGTGTCTGATCTGGTTGCAGGCCTGCCCCTGTCCCATAAATCACCACTTTGTGTGCGTGTGTATGCATACACGCACACTTGTATTTATAGTGTATGTGCACACAGAGTGCAATTTTTTGCCCTGTGTAGTTGTCTAGAACCGGGTTATGGGCTTGATTCCCACATGGGGCGGTCTGTATTGAAAATGTATACACTTATGGTACTGTAATGCACTTTTTACTAGAATTTTCACCCAGTTGTATATGTCATGTGTCCGTCTATCAGTGCATGCTTACATGTGTTTGTATGTGGCCTACCCACAGGTGCTGGAGAGCTTTAAGATCATGGACTACAGCCTGCTGCTGGGGGTCCACAACATGGACCAAGCAGAGAGGGAGAGGCAAATGGAAGGGTCTCAGGGCAGCAGCGATGAAAAGAGGCCCGTGGCCCAGCAGAAGGCCCTCTACTCCACAGCCATGGAATCCATCCAGGGGGGAGCCGCCTGTGGAGAGTCCATCGACACTGATGACACGTGAGTTTGGCAAGAGAAAGGAGAGACTGATGGGGAAAGAACCAGCTGAAAAATATGACTGCTCAGACTGGCAAATGAAAGAGTGTCCATGTGTATGTCTTTACTGTGATGGCGACACAGAGGCTGCTCAGAGTCAGACCTGCACTTTCACCATGTTTTAATAGTAATATTAAACTTGATTTATATGTATTTAAAACCAGAGTTTACAGAGTGCTTCACTTTAAAACAGAAGAAGCAGCTCAAGACATAGAATGAATAAACACCAAGAAACAAAAGAAATTAAGATGATAAAATGTTCATCTGGAATTTCAAATTATATAGGACAAAATTTAAAGGGCCGGAAAGTAGGTTTGTTGTTGGTTGTCTAAATTACAGAGAGGAAACAACTGTTTTATTTCCATTCTTCCACTAGGATGGGAGGTATCCCAGCGGTCAATGGGAAAGGGGAGCGGCTTCTTCTGTACATCGGAATCATCGACATCTTGCAATCCTACAGGTAATCATGACAGTCAGGAATCACGTAATTACAGGAAGTCACTTAAGGTCATCAGCTGCATCCTGCATGTAAGCTTCATATGTCACAAACTTATGATGGAGGCCACAATGCATATGCACACTCATCACTTGCAAAATATAAGTTAGCCATCAGTGTTATTTAGATAAAGTGTTCTGTACATAACTGTGTCAGCTGTTCCTTGTGTATTTATAGTATTGTAAGTGTATTGCTTAGTTCTTTTTATCATATGGAATTTATAGCCCCTCTCTGCCACACAATAAAAAAATGATATTTTGACATGAAGCATCATTATTATCAACACAGAAGATTTAATCTAACTATCCACTATACCATAATTTTGAGTAGGGCTTATGTAGGAACCTTGTTGGGTCTGAAGACAGTTGTTAAAATATGACGCAATCATTTGAGACAGCACATTTAAACCCCATCAGCCTACAGGCATGTCGCTTATAGTATTTAGATATCCTATGACCCTGACACACATTTAACATCACTGTGTTAATCTGTGCTGCTGTTTGCATCTGCAGGCTAATCAAGAAACTGGAGCACACGTGGAAGGCGCTAGTTCACGACGGGGTGAGCACCATTTTTAGTAATGCTTCTCTTAGAAATACGGTCAGATGAAGACAGGCACACATGCACACACACACACACACACACACACACACACACACACATACACACACACTGTAGCACACACAGAAGCATAGGGGGGATTTTAGGGAAACATACATGCTGACATTTCCTAATCAGATCACAGAATGGTTTTAATGAGTTTATTCCCCAACTCTGTCTATGGATGTCATAATCTGCATCTTGACATTATCATATTATCGTATTATCCAGACATATGACAGGCTGTGTTTACATGCAGTCTGGCTCGTCTGATACAGCCTGGTGTCTAGGGAGATTATAGAAAGGAACAACAGCATATCATTTGGCTCGTACTGCATCTGATGTACCGTAGCCTCGAGCTCTTTGTGCCTTTGAGAACTTTTCTTAGATTTAAGTTCAATGTACTTGACTTGCTGTTTTGAAGAGCAGTCTGACTGCCTGCCTATATGTTCATCCCTGTCAGCCCATCTCTTCCTCTATCTGTCTGTCTCAGTCTGTGTCTGTCCCTCTACGGACTAAAAGTTGAAGATGCCCTGAAGCTGTAGCTCACCCTTCCTTTCCCTCTGCTCATGCTATTATTGAGAAGTCACAGCAAGTCTGTCTGTGCGTTGTTGTGCATTTGTTTTTATGTAATAAACCTCATTACAGGCCAGTTTTAGGCCAAGTTTAGAACATTTGATAAGACCAAAGGATTACAAACGATTACAATGTATTTTACTATTGTTTCAAACTCCATAAAAATTCAGCGTTATTGTTTTTTGTGATGGTCATGAAAGGTCTTCCCTTACAGTGCCTCAGTAAGCTGGAACATACAGTATTTATATCAGTGTGAGTGAGAGAGACACGCATATAGTATTATACAAGCACACTGTGAATCTGTTTCACTGCTGGTGTGGAAAAACCATAAAACTGTGGGGTTTTTTTTGTTTTTCCTCATTTGAAGTCAAACTTAACACAGTCATTTATATGTACTGAATGGGTTTTATGAGATGTGGGTTCTTGAAACATTTTAAAACCCAGCTGTATAATTTAAACCATGTCGGCGTCATTGCATTCTTTTGAAAGGCGCCATGCGTAACGTCAACAAACTATCATCGCATTATTTGAAAAATTAGTGGATTTATAAACAAACTTGACTATTGCCATGAAGATTGACAGCCTCTCCCAGCCTCTACAGTGCATTTTCCATCGTGCACCACGAGGTACAGCACAAAACAGGAAGACTCTGTATTTTAGGGCCAATGCACAAATGTAGGCAAAACTTTCAGAGTTTCTCGCAATGGTAAATGGTAGAACAAGTACAAGTCACTTCCACTTCCATGTTAATTCTCTTCAGTAAAGGAGAAGATCTAGTGAAACACTAGCAATAACAATACGTTTGGCGCGAGATGGAGGCTGCAAAGTGTTCTAACCATGGTTTCATTTGTTTAGGGTAAAGGCCATGGCACACTAATCAGACAAATCCCCAACAAACACAGACAAATACAAACATTTGTTTGCCGTGCCACGGCAGTTGGTGCTTGTTTGGCGATGTTTTATCAGATTCTACATGTTCAGTCCTTGTTTGTTCGTGTTTGACAAAGGGCGGTTTGCCAAGATTTCAAACAGAAAATTACAGTATGCATATCCATATCAATTCAGGTTAAAAGTTGCTACATCACTGGATCAGCTGTGCTCCTGTTATAGTTGTTGGTGTTGTTAAGCAAAGTCATTTAACCATGTATTAATATATTGATAAAGTGCTATGTTAAGTCATTTTGCTTAAATGCTGTTTCTCAAAAGATAAAACTTAATTATGATGCTCCACTGGAGAGATGCAGTCCCTGTAATTAGTATCTTGCGATTTTTCTGTGACATGACTTGACGATATATATTACCTCATAATGTATTATATTATTTAGCGATATGATCTAGATATTGTGTAGGGTTTTGTGATCCCATGATATGACATTAGTGTCGTCTTTTCCTATTGCTCTGTCTGGATTTTTTTAAAATTTTGGAACGTTCTCTTTTGTTGTAGAATGTTTGATTGGTGTGCCGTTATGCCAAAGCATCACAAACTGACAATTAGCCTATATATTGATGTTTGAAATGCTACCTTTAATAAAAATTGTAATCGTCCCAGAGAAAGATCATTTTTATATATTTGTGATTTTTGCCCACTGACAGAGATACGCTCAGGGATGGTACGAGGGCTCTCTCTCTCTCGCGCTCTCTTTTCCTCCCCCTCCTCGTCGCTCACATCGCCTCCAGATCCCGTGGCTCTGAAGTACCTCACATCTCTCCGTCCCTGTAGCCTGTAACACTGTACATCAGCTCCAGACTGTTCCTAAGATAGAATCGCTCCCTCTGTATCACTCCCTCTCCCCCATCTTTTTCCTCTCTCACATTCTTCTGCTCTCAAACACACACACACACATACACAAGATATGTATGGCATAGCAACCCCATAATAATCCCATGTACGTCACTGCTGCTGGAGATAAGGAGTGCTCTACATTGCTCGCTCTCTCTCTCCCTGACGTGTTTGGACAAGTTGAATGACACACTAGATACAGTACACTCTGTCAGCTGAACACATTAAACCTTATAAGCAAACATGTTATTTAGATTTTCCTCCTGCTGATGCATTAAGCTCTGTAGGGAGTCCCGTCCCACCTCTGTAACAGCCTGAACCGAACACCAAGTGTCATCTGTCAGTCCGCTGGCCTTGTGATCTTATAATGAATAATGAAGAGGCTGCAATAGTCTGTTGTCTGGTCCGACTGTGTTTCTGTCTCTGTGTGTACCTGTACCTGTCTTGGTTTGTTTATATGGTGTCATTCAATTAGTTTGATCCCAGAGATAAAGATTAGTGATGTGAAACATTGTGAGATTATTAGAAGATTAATTTAAGCACTGGTTTAATCATTTTCTCATCATTTTCTCTCTGTCTTCTCTCTCTCAGGACACGGTGTCAGTCCACCGGCCAGGTTTCTACGCAGACAGGTTCTTCAAGTTCATGAGCAACACGGTTTTCAAGAAGAGTTCCTGTGAGTTCATGCACATTGAGACACTGCCTTACATAGTCAAGCAGAGCTCCGAGGTGAGCTGCAGACTCAAATGTCAGATGCCAGGCTTTTCTCTCTTTTACTGCTGAGCCTTGACAGGAAAATCTGATTGCTAACTGCCTTATTAGGTGCCATGTGAGAAATACATTGATTTGATCCTCGCGCAATTTTCCATCGCATTAGACTCAAAACTGTGTGGGTGATGGATTGATTTTCGCACGAAGAAAAGATTTTCCAATACCAGAGCCTGCATTGCCAAGTAGGGTGGCATTCATTGTGTGATGTCCATTTTAAAAAACTTTGTTGACTTATTATTAGCTGAAGATTTAAATCATCTTTCATAAGAACGTGAGGTTCCCTGACCTATAACTGGAAACAATTTAGAAACAATTTTCACCATTCACAAATGCAGGGACATCCACACAAAAATCCACACTCTAATACTGGTGTTATAACATAGGCTACTCTTTGTTGTACCCAGTTTTATTCAACTTGCCTCATCTAGTTCTACATCAGCTAAGTTAGTTAGTATGCCTTCCTGTTTCCCAAAATGTATTTTGCTAACTCCTTTTGCTAAGATATATCAGTGAAGATTACTGTTTGTTGACAACTTGGTATTTCTTCCTCTTCTACATTGGATTTCTTCCTGTACGATGTTGAATATCACTGCACCATGGTGGCTCTAGAAAGAATCTCTCACTTTTTGAATGTGAGGGACAGGGCCTACACCAAAACCTGATGTTTTTTATTGATGTTTTAGATATCTGAAAATATTTCTGCTATCAAATTCCATTGTATCTGTGCCAGAAGTGTCTGGAGGTGACATCACACTGTCAACATTTGACCAGATATCCACGAGAAATAAGAAATACACAACACTAAACATAATTACCCCAGGAAACAAGACAGACAGCAGCAACATACAATATCACACATCCATGTTTTTCAAGCCTTTATGTTGACTCTAAGTGTGTGTGTGTGTGTCGTCCTCCAGCTTTGAAGTCGTCCCCATCTAAGAAGGGTCGTGTGTCGTTGACGGTGCCTAAGTATCCTGGTCCCGGGGCGGCCTGGTCAGCCAGCCAGCTGCCCTCTGAGAGAGACGAGAATATCTACGACCTGAGAGGAGCACGCAGCTTCCCCACGCTGGAGGACGAGGGTACACACACCGATTCACACACACACACACACACACACACAGGCTGGAGCTTTCTCAGTGATAATTAGATGCAGACGAGTTACTCTCTCTCTCTCTCCTCGTCAGGCCGACCAGATCTCCTGCCTTGCACCCCTCCATCATTTGAAGAGGCCACCACCGCGTCGATCGCCACCACACTCTCCTCCACCACTTCTCTATCCATTCCTGAGAGATCCCCCTCCGACACAGCCGAGCACCCACGCTACAGGTGCTCACCACACCACACACACACACACACACGCACACGCACACGCGCGGACTGACTCACCCATACTTGGAAACGCTCGAATCATCCTTTGCAACATGAACCCCGTGTTGCTGCCTTGCCACTTCACAATGAAAACATGGTGGGTATAGTGGATCATGTAACATGATAATCTACGCTTCTCCTCAGTGTTGCCATGAGGCTCAGAGAGATGAATATCTAAATGCGGTGGGTAGATATTACATAAGTCCTGAAATAAAGGGCACAGAAGACATTTTAATTAATCCTCGTTTCCTGCATCCTGACTCAGCTGGAACCAACTGACTCAAGAGCCACTATTCTCTGCAGCAGTCCAGTATTACAGATATGAAAGAGACAAATTATAAATAGGTTCAAAATTGAAAGCATAGTACAGATTGTATCAATGGTAATGGTAAGAACTTTTCCAGAGCCCCACCCCAGGATCTTGCCCAGGATCCAGTTCCATGTGAGCTAGGTAGTAGTTACATAAAGTTTGTATTGACACTGTTTTCTCTGTCTCTGTTCCCAGGAGGCACACCCAGTCTCTCAGCCATGATGGGAGGTGAGTCTGGACCATGAATGCTACTTTCACCTTACAATAACACTCCTGCTGTTGAAGGAAGCATGGTCAACTCAGCTCTTTTTCCACATTCTAGAGGATTGCTCGCTCTATGTTTTTACAGCATTACACATTTCTGGGTGTGGTGGGTGGATGTGAGAAAACTCTTACATCAGTCTGTTGGTCTGTGTTTATGAGTAGGCCCACCCTTCCTGTTGCTAAGATCCAAGTGTGTGTGTGTGTGTGTGTGTGCGCTGTTGTTTTTTCACACATTTTTTTATTTCATGCTTGACGTGTTTCATTTCCTTTCTGCATGTTTTTATGTGTTTTTGTGTGTGCGTGTGCGTGTGTGTGTGCCTATTTGTATGCATATTTGTGTGAACAGGACCCAGGAGGAGCTGCGTGTACGTGAGGAGGATCAGCAGACCATCACAGTGGAGGTGGAGGTGAAGAGACACGACAGCGAGCCCACCATCTCTGCCCCGCAGCCCTCGCCTGAGACCAGGTACACCAACAGCACAGTGGAAAATAGGTTCTGTTGAGTTGTGTTGAGTTTATTATTGGCACAGTTGAACAATAAACATAAAAATACAATATTAACAAAACACTGTGCAAGCGAGGTTGAAAAAACCCAGCCAGGCTTATTAAAGTAACCACCCCAGAAATTGAATAGATACAAGACATCATTCACTGAGTTGAAATTAATTGAAATGTGATACAGTTTTAAAAAGCTATCTGATCAGTGAAGTGACAGATGAGGAGAAAAGTAAACAGATCACTAAAAAACAAGTCACGTAGTCTTACAAATTAAAAGTGGAGTGAGATAGTTTCACTTGTTTCCACAGCTTTTGCCTGACAGTGCCTTGACAATGTCTTGAATAAACCAGATCACTCCATAAGCATCAAGATAATCTGGCTTTATCCAAAAAAAAATCTTGAAACATGTTGGCTCTTTTTGTAAACAACTGAAATGGATGAGCCGATGCCAATAAAGAAAGGTCATCAGTACCTGAGAATTTCCCTCTGCTAATACTGAAATCCAGCTCTGAGAACCCTTTTGACATTTTAGAAATCAAAACAAGCCATTTTCACTTTTTGCCTTTTTTTCACACACAGAAGAGCATTGTGGAGTAGATGAAAATGGATCAAAATGCAAATGTGTGTTTATTTGTCCATCTTATGATATTTCAACATCCTGAGCCCACCTTAAAATACAGCAGCGTGTCATGGTGTTGTATATGTGTGGGCACATACACCAAAAATAGAACATACATAACCCTGACACACACCGCCATTAGCGTATCTTTTCCATTACGGTGACAAAAGGTCTGCACTGCAAAGAGATCCCACTACACACACACACACACACACACACACACACACAAAGCATTACCAATTTGGTTAGTGGTGTTTTTGAAGTCACACAGTGTTCCTTGTTATAGACAGATCAACACCGCATGAATAAACACACACGTATACACACAGACAGGCACATGCACTCACGCACATACACACATGGCCTAACCCATTTGTTTATTGAGGTCTGGGGTGGCAAAGTCCCCATTTATGGGCAGATAAATGCTGCAGGCACTATCTGGAGCAGGCCTCTAATTAGGTTAAGAGATGGCGTGCACATGTATCAATATTTGTGCTGCATGTGTCTGTATTTTATAGGGCAACGCTATGAGACAGAGGCGGGCCCGGAGGAGCCCTGACATGGGGGGACCAGCCAGTAGAAGTAGGGCAGTGGGGCAGAGAGGCTGCAGAGCAGGGGCTGGTCCCACAAAACACAGCCTTCCCTTTTTCTAACCTGGTTTTTAAAGATTGCTTTTTTTGGCCTTTCAGCTGTAGGTGAAAGTGAACTGTGTGGAAAGATCAGACAGGCGAGGCAGAGAGCACATGTGAATAACACAAAAACACACTTAGTGCCTCAGACCAGCTGGACGTTAATTGCTCTTGCGACCGAAGTTTAGATGAAGTGAAATCAGCTAAACTGAACTGAACCAGGTGGGTGCAGCTCAGTAGGTAAGAGCATGACAGTGGCGCTCAAATTGGGGCTTGGGTTGGGTTTGGAGGATCAGGGTGTGGCTGCTGAGGGAGACTGACTGAGTAATTGGGTCTGATGCTGAGAGGGCAACGACTAGACATATGGCCTGGGGGTCTGGAGGGAGCTGGAGGGGAGGAGGGAGGGCGGTGGTGAAAGTGCCAGAGACGGCGACAGGCGACTGAATTAGCCATCTGGATGGCCTCACTCCTCCGGGCAGCCTCAGCCTCACCTGGTGCTGGGGCACTGGGTGGATGGATGGAAGGGAGGGAGGAGGGAGATAGATGGAGGAAGGAAGGGAGAGAGAGAGGTGGAGCAGAGGGGAGGAAATTGTGGAGAACGAGGGCAAATGATGGGGAAGAAAGAGACAGTGTGTTGATGTTTGAAGAAGGTGTGGAGGACAAGAGTGATGGACAAAGAAGCAGAGTGGGAAGGAAGGAAAGAAAGACGGTGGGACTGAGTAAGAGGAAGTGGAGTAAGTGAGACAGCAAGAAAGACCAGGAGAGAAGGAGCAGGAGCAAATAAACGATGAAGAGTCTGAGGAAGACATAAGTAGAGGAAATGAGAGATGAAGTGAAAGAAAGACCTTCTGCATGGCAACCACCCCGCCATGCCCCCCTGTTAGCCCTTCAGCCAATCAGTTCTCTCAGTCAGAGATGCCAACTCTGCTTTTTTGCCTCAGTGGCCAGCTGCTGGGCTTTTCCTCCAGTGGAGCTCAGCTCAGGCGCAGAAGCTGAGAAAGCAATCTGGATAAGCTTAAGTCCTTCCTAATAGTTGATGATCTGGCCAGGAACAATAAAGGATTGTGGCAACACACAGCCAGCTGGTAAATCTTGGAGCTTAGGCAGCCAGACCATGAACACCCACACACACATGCACATGCACACGCTGAGACACACACATACACACACAGCTGTTAAATCTTAGTTGGAGCCAGTTCTAATCTAATAGCTTGGTCCTGTTCCTCTACCGTAATACTGAAGTGGCTTACGGTAAGTGACCTAATTAATGGGTCGTAATAGTGACCACATTTGTGTGTGTGTGTGTGTGTGTGTGTGTGTGTGTGTGTGTGTGCGAGAGAGAGAGAGAGTGAGGGAGATAGAGAAAACCAGGCAGTGGAGTATTTTAGTTCTTAAATATGTTTAATAAAGAATCGTATTCATTAAAATGTAATGAGTAATGCAGAAACGTAAAATGCATGGTCAGGGATGTGCATTTAGTGTGTTTTAGTGTGT
>OMKZ01015457.1:14932-26791 GCA_900302535.1 Neoniphon sammara | reverse complement strand
CTTCACTCCTGCAAGCTCTTTCCCACACCTAGTACAGAAAGCTGGTGCAGGGCCTCTGACGAAACAAAACAAAATGACGATTATCACACCAATCTCTGCTTCATTACAAAGGCTTCCAGCAGAGTTTACAACTGATTTTAAAATGCAACTGTTTATTTTCAAACGCATCAGTGTTAAGCCGAAAACTAAACTAAAAACGAAAAATAAAAATCAGTGTATTTTTTTTTAAATTATGGCCTCTATGTATTGCAACAACTGCCTGAAGACACGAGGTTGGCAGACAATCAATTTTTCATAAACTCTTTTAAAATCAATTTATACATGCATTTGATGTTTACTGCTGTCTAGTTTAATTGTATCCATTTATTATCCATTTGTTTTCATTTGGCAATTAATTTAACATCAGGGACACTAACATTTCTGAATCCCTGATGAATCAACTGAAAAATAAATAGGATTTCAGCCTAAATATATATAGAGCACCATCTTCTGAATTCAGGGAGAAAGATGAAGAGTGTCTGATTGTATTTGCGTGTGAGAAAAACAGAGAGAGAGAGCAATGAGAGTGAAAAATGAGTGACAGAAATACACAGACGGAGAAAAAGACACACACAACTTGATGTAACTTACACTGGTTGTGTGTGTGCGCCCTCTCTGGTGATTACGCCCTCTTTGTCCATCAGCATTTGTCTGAATGTGCTCACTTTCTGTCGAATCTCTTCCTCTGTATACCTAAAGAGGGACACAAAGACACAGCAGACATGGCAGTTAGTGGAGGTACACACCCACACAGACACACACACACACACTCATGAATAATCCGAGTTTTTTGATTACTTGGCTGAGTTGTGAGCAGACAAGGGTGAAGACATCTCTGTGATTACCAGCGATTGTGCGAAGGCCAAGCAGGCAAATGAAGACACTGCGAGGAGGAGCAGCAGCTCGTGGAGAGCGCGGCGTTTTCAGCAGCGGCGTTTGGCGAAGCTAATTGTCATCTGTCATAACTGCCAGATGCTCGTGTAGGAGCCATGTCGTCTCCTCGCATCACACAGGCAGGACAGAGTCCGAACAAATGGCGAAGGCTGTCTTCTCCCCGTGCCCTGGCCTAATTTACACACGACAAAATGATGTATATTCTGATGACTCACTGTGTCGCTCTCTCGCTCTCTCGCCGGGTTCCTTGTTCAAAAACCCTGACTGGATGTCATGTTTTATTCCACAGGCGAGCAACACATCTCGCTGAGAGTAACGGTGGGGCAGCGTCAGGAGCTTTCCAACAAGCTGAGACAGGCAGAATACTGCGGACTAACACAGTGGCATAAGAGAGAAAACACTGTGTCACATTCACAGGTCCACTCTCATATTTCCTACTCAAGTGTACTTTCCATTTTTGGCTTTCATTGAGTTCAATGAGTAGAAATAAGCTTGAAATTGGCAGCAATGAAATGAACAAAAATGATTTTATTGCCCTCCCACGAGAGAAGATCAGGGAAGGGACTATGGACTGGGATCAGTTTGTCGGTTTGTCCGTCACGTGTGTTTTCTGAGCCCTTGCCGACCTGTTTAGGAGAAAACTTGGAGGTATGATGGATTTGACATTAGGGCCCAAGATTTTGAATATAAACCTGTTTGGCCTACCACAGTGCCACCACCAGACCAACAGGGCCCTAAGCTTTGGAGATTGGAATTATATTTATTGGAATGTGTTCTGAGGCAGCATTGCATGGTTTAGGGTTAAGGTCAGGATTAGGGTTAGTGTTAGGGTTTAGGGAATGTGCCTTCATAATACATTCCAATAAATATCATACCAACCTGCCTAAGCTTCAATATCTTGGACACTGCTGAGGCAAAATTGATGAATCTTTGGGGAATGATGTGTTTTTACACTGATATCCAGCATCTACAAAATGAAACTGGTTGGCCCACCACAGCGCCACTAACAGGCCAAAACATCCAAAAGCTTCAAGCTTCAATGGCTCAGACACATCACACATCCACATTCAAGGCATAATGCTCACTGTTGATTTGTTTCGTTATGAATTTACTTGTTACAGAGCAAAATGACTTCAAAAATCATATAAGCTTACAGTTTTTGAGCTACATCTTCTCAGTGTGTCCATAGCACAAGAAAAACAGCCGCTAACCACAAGATGACCACTTTGCGAACAATGACAGCCCTGCATGGAGGACAACTATACAACCAGTCTGTCTGAAGAACATGACGCCCAGGAGGCCTCTGGGTTCAACACAAGATAGCGAGAGAGAATAAGAAAAGCTTCGGCTATTATATTCGTCTGACTCTCATATGGTTGTAAAACTGCTTGCAGAAAGAGTGGCTTTATCATGAATCCTTGAACCATTGATAGAACATGGCCTTTTCAATGCACTGTACACCGAGTCGACCTCCCACTGTATTCACATCATCTTTACATTCTGTTCTGGCTGTGATGAGAAGCTGCGGTGAGCTTGAGCGAGGCAGAGAGACACGAAGAGAGAGAAAAGGAGGGAGAGAAGATGAAGCAAAGCTGTGAAAATGTGGCCAGATGCTGGATATCACAGTGTTCCACTGATTTGAGACCAACACCACTGATGATATAATGTATCAAACTCAAAAATACATAAAAATGAGGGTTGACAGTATGGATATGACAGTATGGTTAAGGCTCAGATACAAATGTCCTTGTTGTAGAATACCAATATGTTTAATCTAATTGGTGTGTTATCCTCTGATTTATCAAATTTCTTTGTAATAAAGGGTCATGCTCATCAAGTCT
Organism: Neoniphon sammara; assembly: GCA_900302535.1. Taxonomy (NCBI): domain Eukaryota; kingdom Metazoa; phylum Chordata; class Actinopteri; order Holocentriformes; family Holocentridae; genus Neoniphon; species Neoniphon sammara. The sequence continues at coordinate 24,017 of OMKZ01015457.1, read as the reverse complement.
TAATCTTATTTTTGTACATTTTGGCGACACAATGTTTTCAGCTCTATAGCCTTCATCACTGAGTCGCCTGCAATTGAGGAGGACAAGATGAAGCAGGTGAATGGAATCAAAAATCAATTACATTACATCAAGAAAAAGCTCATCACGGAAATATCCACCACTTGTTCTGTGCCATGACATAGAACACACTGATGGAGGCTGTAGGGCTGGAAACGTTCTGTGTAAAAAGACTTAAAAGAGTAAGACTTGACGGGTGCAACCCTTTGTTACTATGAAATACCGAGATACAGAAACCAAATTCAGAAACATAAAACTTAATTACCCCACACTGGAAAGCTTTTGTCATCAAAGAGGATATCCTCACTTCAGCTCTATTTGTTCCAATTTCAGCTCACATGTGGTATTTTGCTATTTGATAAGTGAAAACATCTGTAATGCGAGCTCCACTTGCCATACACAGGGAACACAGAGTACCGCGGAGCTGTCCACCTCTCAGTGCTGAAACATACACTCTGATTCAGCGACCGATTCCCTTCTTCGCTCTCTTAATTGCCAGTCATGGCAGGACAAATTCTGTGAGCTGGCTCATAAATTAAACAGTGGTTCATTTCAGTGAGGGAATGGCATTAGTCTGAGGAGTGTTTGCCTTTCTCAGATTAAACATAGCGGCCGATTCCATGTATTCAGAGCTGGGTGCTATCAGCGCGGTGACAGCACGGAGAATGAGATTAGGAGAAGTGTGAGGGAGAGGCGATGTAGCTGGAAGATGGCACAACAGAGCTGAAGCAAGCCGGTGTGACAGCACCATCAGGTCCTGCTGTACAGCAATCTCTCAGCGCAGCAGCTGTCAACTCAGCACAATAGAGGCCACAAACACACACTTTATATTCATGGCTTTCCGTGCATGGAGTGGGATCCATCACCATACGTTAGCCGCTCTGTACATCTGTACGACCCTATAGCGTTTGTGCTTTCAGCTGTCAGTCGTGGATCAGAGAGTGTACAATAGTCAAAGGCCTGAAAAGGCTGAGAATCGACACTCGCTGTGAAACTGAATGCTCTGTGGCCAAACAGATGCTGGGCTGTGGGGCTTTCTGCTTCATACTGCGCTGATGATGGTGAGGATGTTTCCGCCTGGAGCTGTCTCCGCTGACAGCCCGGCTGGAGACAAAAAACAGGGGTCCGAACCAAGAGATTCTGTTGGCATGTGACCCGGAGAATCTCCTCCTCCTCTTCTCCTCCTGCCACGTACTTGCTGGGTGTGGCAGCTCAATAAAGCCGACCAACCTGAAGCACTGTGCAGTTTTGTTCTTTTTGACCGGTCTACCTTGCTAACCAAAGGCAGTGGGTGCGTGGCCAGTGGTGATCCTGCTTAAAGGGCCCTGGGTTTATGTGGGCCAGAAGAGCCCTAGAGCATCTGAATGCCTGCAGGAGCTGAAAGGTTCAGCAGGTTTAGCTACAGGGAAAAAAAAAATTTGAGTACTCACTTGATTTAATATACCTCATATGGAAAAATAGAATGTGAAATAGGATATATTACTATTTAAGACACTCAATACTCCCTCTCTTGATGATATGCAGCTTTTTGAGTTGCATTTAAGCGAGCTCAGAATCAATATGCATAAATGGCCACAGATTGAACGTTTGTCAGAGGCTGTTAGACAGAGCGCAGTGTAACATCACGTCTCTCATCTGCACATCTAATTAGCGCTTCTTGCAGCTGCAAAGGTTGCTGTTTTCTGCCCAACACACCATCTGCTTTGCAGCGCACTGACACTGCTCCTGATAGCACGGTGCAGAGGAGGGGGCTGATTTGAGTGGTCAGTCTTTGCGAGGCTGGGGGAATTTGTATTCAAATTAGAATTACTGTTAAACTGAGCATGACACGTGTGTGTTTTCACTCTTGTGTGTGTGTGAGAGTGAATATGTATACAAGATGGGACTGTTCAACAGCCAGCCAAGTGGAGCCAAATGAAGGCCATTTAGCCAGGCCCATTGCCTACAGCATGCAAAGTCCCAGAGAGTGGGGCGGAGAGGGACAGGGGACATCGATCAGAGAGGGGGGCTCCCCGCCACCCCGGCCATGAAAAATCACCACGATTAAAGAACCTGATTGGAGTAATTAGACAGCTCCGAGCACCCACAGATCCCCCCCATTAACTCACAATCCTGGGAAATGAATAGTTGTGGCCCAGAGACCATCCTTACGCTGATAGTCATTGATTTGATGGGGACGTGACAATGTGCGGGGTGTGTGTGTGTGTGTACTCCTGCTGACTGCCAGGGTTGTCTCTGTGTTTGATGTCTGAAGAGCCTTTTCCACAAGTCATCCCCAGGCACTTCTGTACACCTATGAAACGCTGCAGCCATCAATCCCACCGCAAAAAGGTTCAGTGTCAAAGTGATGCCAATGTAGTTAGTAAGATTGAATGGCTCTGGGAACATGGGAAGGCAAAACCCCCACATTACTATTTCAGGGACCAAATTAAAACGACCTGCAGAGCGCCGGAGTGAAATGGTTTAACTCTCAAGTGGAGAGGAGTTTCAATTGATGCACTCTTCAGTCATAGATTTTCTGATTAGATAACAGATCCTAGATAGTACCAGACAGAAAGAGCGCAAAATAAAGAAAGTATGTAACTATCTCTCACTATATAATTCTGCACTTTTCACCTTCCCCACAGTGTATGGAGATCAGTGGGTGGAGGAGCACAATCTGTTATTGCCCCTCTTTTTGATTGCTCATCTTCTCTCAGACCTCCTATAACAGCTTCTGGGGCTGTTTTGTCCAGTGTATACCCTATTATACTGACTAGGCAGTCCCTGGTGACAATGTATGAAATGGGTCGTTCCTACCGAAAGGCTTTCCCTCCAATTTTCAGTCTTAGGACATAGGCTTATGGTCTATCTTGTGGACAAAGGCTTTGGCAGGCAGGGAAACCTCCATCAGAACAGAGATAGCTGTTTGCTCTGGCCTGAGTGACTCAGAGTGCAGCCCTCTTCATAAGATCCTAGCTGATCGCATCACAACTTTCTCTTGATTCAAAGGGCTTCGCTGTGGATGTGACAATAATAAACATACAAAAGTAGCAGTCATCACATGATAAACGTAGCTCTAAGCCACACTTATAAATCTCTTTCTTTCCCCTTGTATTAATGTGGCATGTTCTGTCTTGATGCCGATGTGCTTGCCCATATGAGGGCTGCCCCTGATTGACGATTTGGATCATCTATCATTGACCCTCTGCAGTCGAGGGAGGAGTCTGAATCCAGTATTCCTTTTTCCAACAGTGTGCATTGTAATACTACAATATAACAGATCAAATATAACCTATTTCTGCCGAGACACACCGTAACAAACAGCAACGTGTGGCTGTGGACCGTCTATAGTGTTCCTGTAGTATTTCTATAGTCATTCAGTAGAGTTGCTGCTGCTGAAAGTGTGCTCGACATATCATGCAGCCGCTATGAAAAAGAAAAAAAAGTAAAAAATAATAAAGTAAGTCATAAGAGCTTCATTTAACCAGACATACCTGTGTGCCATCTCATTATTCTGTCTCATTATTTCGACAAAGCCACACGATAATTGAAATTGGCCAGCAATTAAAATCTTTATGCAGCTATGCTAATGAAATTTATGCTCAAATATGTCTGAGCATAAAATGGCTCTGTATGGCTCTGTTGCATCTGATTATGATCGATTATGATTGCTTTGATTATTATTAATGCGGTGCATTTTCTGATTGCTAGAAAAATTGAGTTGCCAAATTGAAAAGCTGAATCTGATTCGCCTGAGGAGTCAGGTACGGCCCTACCTGTATGCATAAGCAAATCCAGGTATGAAGCGCCACATTGTGCTGTCTTCTTGTTTGCGCCAGTTTAGTCCTCTCTACTCCTCCTTAAAACAACAGGTATTTATTATTCCCTGCCTGCACACACACACCCCTTATTTTTCTGCTTGGTGAAGCAGGCAGGGCAAATTATCTCCCCCCTGCCTCTTATTTAGAATGCTCTTTCCTATTTATGAACATATACTTACTTGCACGCATAAGCTAGTCCTGGCACGCATGTTGATGTGTATGTGGCCTCTCCGAAGCCAAAGCGTGCGAGTGTGTTTGTGTGTGCAGCGTGCACGGGTGTACGTGATATTCATGTGTGTAAAGAGAAGCCCGGCAGCCCGCAGTTTGAACTGAGCGGGAGAGTGAGGCCCTGTGAAGAGAGCTCATTAGAGAGCTGAAAAAAAGGCTCAGACTCTCCACAGGGGTTCGAGTCATGCACAGTCATTATGGCTCAATTAGCGTGAAAAAATACTCCTGAAATGGTGTCTGGACTCTTGCTCACAGTGTAGCCCCTCAGCTCAGCATCAGCCACTGAGCAACATTATCATTAAGTAGCCAAACTATCTCTACAGAAGACATTAAAGCTTGTCAACTGTTGGAACATTCAGTGCTTCCAGCATCTACTGACGGAGAGGACAGGTTGTTGTTGATGGTGCCTGTGTTTTGTGTGCTGTGCCCTCTCCTCCTGTATCATTACACTCTACAAGAACTACTTTCTAAAAGATCCTGCCCGAGCTGGCGGGCCGGTTTCATTCTGAGCGACTGCATGGCAGCCATTGAAAGCCCTCATGCTGTTCCAGACAGATGAGCTCCTAGTCGGGTATAAATGGCCTGATGTACGTAACCTCCAGCCCACCTAATATACATAAAAGGGCAGTGTTCCCTGCAGAGGCGGAGCACACAAAGTGCCAATAATAGGGGGATGCTGCCAGGCCTTGGATAGCTAAATGAATAGACTTCTTTAATTGCTGAGCTCCTCTAATTGGCTCCCAGGGTGAGGCCATCACTCATGACAGACTATTTATCCTAGTCTTAGCCCTGGAGGGGGGGAGGCGGGTGCTGGATCAGGGGCTGTGTGTGTAGGGGAGGGGAGGGTACTGCTGGAGGGTTTAGTGAAGGGGGCAGACGTCCAATCTGCCCCTCAGCCTAATCCTTCACCAGGGCCTCAGTCAGAATGGGGACCGGGGGGTGTGACGTGGAGGCTGAGCCCACTGGCTTAAATCCACAACAGATGAAAACAGACTCCAGCCACCATTTTAATTGTGTCTAATGCCTGGCATAGCTCTCCCTCTCTATCCCCCTGTTTCATCCCTCGCTCTATCCCTTAATCCTGCACACATGCACACACCCTCTCTTATTTAAAGAGGCACATTAGAAATTGGAGAGGCAAGAGAAGCCGCGCTTAGCCAAGCTGGCAAATGAGATTCTCTTTCTTTATTATAGCTTAACAAGAAGACTCGAGCCTGTCCAGAGCTTTTACACTCAACTGAGTGGTCACCGTCCTTCAAGTTCAACTGTCCGCCAGGCTAGCCTGAGCAGTCTGATGACTGAACAGAGCTGGTCAGCACAAGTGTCTGGTCTCCATGTATTCTGTCATCATTAGCCAAGCTGGTGTCTGCCACTACACTGCTCCACTAGACATTACGAGTCTTTTACACTGCTCTTAAACCGGGAGAAAGTAGCTCTACTCCGAGTCAGGAGATGAGGAAAGAAGAGAAGAGGACCTTGACAGATGGCAGTGGTGCCCCTCTTTCTTTCCTTTTTTTTTTTTTTTTTTTTTAAAGTTCAGCAGTTCCTTTTCAGCCACATCAATCTGTCCTTGCTCGACCATTACCCCGCAGCCCTAATGAGGCCCACAGCCTGACAAGCCCGCACTTGTTTGTGGAAGGAGGGAGGGAATGAGGGATGAAAAACGGGTGGAAGAAACAGGGGCTTCAGACAGAGACGTATGATAATGCATCCCAGCTTACTCCAAACCCCCCACAGAAGCGCTGAATTAATTAATCTCCCCATGCTGAAATGAGAAGGTCAGCAGGGGGACAAAGCTTGCTGAGATCATAGTGAACTAAACTGATCAATTGTTATTTATAGTTAGAGAGGCTTAAAAATGTAGGAATAAAAACAAAGATATTGTTTGAAAAATCTAAAAAAAACGATTTGTGATACCCGCAGGCTTTAAAGTCCAACCAGCCATTTGGAACTGAGCAGTTACTATCAAGCCAACCTCGCTGACACGTAAGAGTGTACTATGCCAGTCATCTTTCTTATCTAAACTTAGAGGCAAAGACAATATCACCCGTAAGCTGACAGTTGCAGTATTGCTTTCTAGTAGGTGAGTAGGAGAAATCTGCCAGGCTTTCCACAGCTAGCTTCTGTGGTCGCCAAAAAGATTCAGTTGAACCAAAGAGAAACACAGCTTGAAAAGACAATTTGACCAGGCTTCTCTTAAAGTACAAATACAAGCATGACTGCTGCTAACGGCAGGCTTAATCTGTTAGTCACATCACAGCAACAGCAGTGGCAAGCTTTGAAGCTTGATCAAAATGACTCTAAGATTCCTTTGCACCTTGGAACACGTATTGGTGATGTCAGGAATAAAAAAGAAAAAAGAAAAAAAGATGAGATATGGGCAGCACATACTGCGATGAAGATAAATCATTGGCCTCAATGTGCCTTAACATTGATTATAATTTTTGAATGGGCCCCTTGTATTCTGCACCACAGAGCCCTGAGTCCAAGATTTGTGTTTCAACATCCTGCTTATCTGCTTAATGTCAGTAAAAGTAACATAATTATTATAATAGAATAATCAACTAGACCAGTATCACTAATGATTTTGCCCTTATTCCATCAAACTCCCTCTCTCTAATCTAGCAGGGATTATTAGGCCTTTCTACATAAATGACAAATGTGATGACTAAAACCTCACAAGGTCTCAGTGGGGAAGTGTGTTTGCATCGTACCGACACAAGGTCACAGAGCTCGTCATTAATTACCGTCACAGCTAGCCTGGAGTTTGCCTGCGAGCCACGGTTAGCCAAGCGGCGGTGTGTATGAGTGCATGCGGATCAGCCTGTGAGAAGCCCTGAGATTGTGAAAGTAGGAGGATTAGAGCTGATACTCCAGCCACTACACCGAATTTTCACAGCCATAGTATTAACACACAGTGAGCTCTCCCTCACTTAGGGCTGGAGGAGATGGAGCCTGCTAATGAGACAGACTGCAGACTGGGCTGAGCTATGTCCGTCATTGGCTGTCTCTATGGCAACCTGACTGTAACAAACATAACTGGAGGACAAAGCCATTGACACAGGGTTTAAGCAGAGATAGTCTATATAGGGGGATATTCCACTTGCAAGAATATCTGAGGCACCTCTGGGAGGCGACATAGAGCACTAAAACTGGGCCAAACAGAGTCAACTGAGCAGCGGTCAGTGGGACTTTTCCAAAAACTCAGCTCTCTAAATTATAATCATTTTTTTTTACTGTGCATTAATGAAAAATACCTGGCAGTGGGTAAGAAGATACACATTTCTGTGTGCTTACATGAATGAAATCTGGAACCATTTAGGAAAGAAATGCCTTTTTTTCCCTCTGGTTATGCAGTCAGCAGCACATGGCCTCAATGCTCGTGGAAATCTTTTGAAAATGTCAATTTTACAACCATCGATTTCATGTCAGCTTATAGTTATGTGTTCGTAATAAATATTGGGCTACAAAGACAGTAATAGTCCAGTCATTCATAATTATTTTGACTAAAATGTCGTGATCATTTTATAGCATTTAGCCCCAAAGACTGGTGGCCTAAGACTGCACTGCACTTTTTTCTGTCTCACAGCAGGCAACGGTCATGGTTTAGCTTTCTCTCTCTGTAGGCTCTGGTTTAAGTGTTGGCTACAAATATGTGCCAGCACAAAGGGTGACATGGGTGAGATGCTAAAAATTGTGGCTGTCACTGAAAATCACACTCTTTTAATGAATAATCTGAGAAATCCAGAAGATCCCACAAAAAACTCCGGGAAGAGTCACGAAATAAGCTTCTGGGCACAAGAGATAGTGGATCAGGAGAGGACATGTAAAGAGGCAAAGGGGGGTCTTAACTTCCTACTGTTGCAGTGAATAGTCACCCACTAGAAACCACATAAACATGGTAAGAATGGAGCTACTTTGTTGAAGTATCTGGACAAGACATTTTGGTTTGTTTGTCCACAGGATTCACCCTTGAAGTTCCGCTAAGTCACGCTTTTTGACTTCCTATTTACAAGCGCGTGCTGAGGCTTAAAATCCCTGCCCCCGCAACCATGATTTGTGGTTTTCAATCTTAACGGTTTACAATGTCAACGCCCCCTCTGCACAGAACGGGGATGCACTGCCATCACACCCTTGATATTGTCAAGGGTCTGAGTTTGAGACTAATTAATGAATGACTCTCCTGTAGAGGGGTGGCCATCAGTGCCTTTGTTTACCTTCGAAAAGTCTGGATATGCATTCTTTAAGGCAGTGTGTTAGTGCAGCACTTTGTCAACCACTTTTTTGAAAAGTGCTATATAAATGAAGCTCATTATCATTATTATTACAGAGCGCCTTTTATTAAGATCTGATGTTTACTACATTCCCCTGCAGGGACTTGTTTTTTCCTCCATCCCATAGTGTCATGAAAAACATTTTTGGCAGGTATCAGATTTTTTATGTAATGTTTGGGTACTCAGCATCCCTGCAGGTTTTCTACTACACAGAGAACGCTTTCATGTCTTGCACTCCAACCCACGTCCCAATAACTGAATTGTCAAAAAAAGAAACAATTACTGTATCTCTGAAAACTGTAATGTCACTTGACATCAAATACCCAGTGCAGCTGGAGTACTTACACGCTTGTTGAAACAATATTTATTCAGTGCACATTCAACTTTTCCCGTGCTTTATTGCTTATGGTTGCTGATCCCATCCACTTACCCCTGCTCTTCCATCATCTCTTGGAGCTCCATGCACTTGAGCTCAACCCTCCTCTTCCTCTCATGGTCCAAAATTTCTCTGTGTGGCTTTTTCACCAAGATAGGCTCTGCTTTGGGCTCCTCCTCCTCTTCCTCCTCCCCTGGCTGGCCTTCCTCAGCTTTAGGTCGCAGGACAGGGGTCGGCACTGGCCCTCCTGGTCCTGCGGCAGGCCCTGCCCCCGCTGCTGGGACCACCGGCTGGGCCATCCCGTTTGTACTGTCCTTAGGGGATGGCACCCTGGCCTCATCATACAT
>OMKZ01015457.1:0-14912 GCA_900302535.1 Neoniphon sammara | reverse complement strand
CCTCATCATACATGGCTGCTGTGCTCTGTGGAGACTGAGGGGAAGGAGAGAGAGATGTTAGCTTAAATCTGAGAGGACCAATGGTTGTCATCAGGGATTCATCAGAGACACACATTAGGCAGTTCCATAAGATGCTAAACTTGGAACCATCACATTTGATTTTTGTTGAAAGTGCTGAATTGTGTACACATGGGGGAGATGATGAAGGTAAGAGTGAATAATTATTCTTATGCATTGTCTAATGGGATGGTTTCTAGTGATTTAATTATACTGACATTAAACTATTCTTCATTTTTTTGGATTCCCTATTGACCTTAAGAGCTCCTGTCTTTATATTTCTGGTTGCTGGACTTCATAGCAAACATACTAACTAGCGTGGATAATAGAAGAAAAAAAAAAAACGAGTATCTAGTTCACTGTCTTTGTAATAAAATTAACTGTAAAGAGAAAAAAAATCTTTTTTCATTCAAATTTGACAAACTTGGAACGCTCGCAGATCCCTGGAACCAAATGGAAGTGGAAAAACAAAAACAGCAGGATGGTGGCATACATGTTGCCTAGAAACATACCGTGGATAAAACCCATCATGGATAAGCTTGACAACCGCTTGTCTAAGGCCAACAAGCTGCCAACTGATGGCAAATCATTTCACACATTCCTCCCACTTTCATGTGCCCAAAAGCCTGTTTGGTAGGACAGTAAGAAACAACCCCAGAAACATTTATCAGGCTTGTTAGCATTTTCCACTGCTGGTCATGTTCAGGAGGATGAAGATGTGTAGAGATGCAAAGAAGCGATTGGGAAATTATGAGCTCTGAATTCAGAACTCTTAAGGTGTGAAGAGACTGGACTGTATAGACTCACATGGTTTTCTGAACAGCAGTACATAAGTTAACATCCAGGCTGCACTACTCTTCACTGAAAAGTGAGCTGTTGGTGGTCTGATGTTAACATCTCTGACAGGCTGCAGTGTTATTGCCTGAACTGAGCAGTAGCCTTTAGAAACAAACACACACACACACACACAAACACACAGGGTATTTGGGATCTTGGGCACATGTAGACATGCATCACCAGCGACAGCACTGCCAGCAACTTCTGCTCCCTGAGTCAACAGCTCAGTACTGCCCGGAGGCAGGCTGGAGGAGAGTGTGAGAGTTGAATTCTTCTATAAAACTCTCTTGGACCCAACTGAAGCAAGGTCACATACGTACAGCATGAGCTGAGCTGGAGGACAGGCCTGCCTTTAGGGCACGGTGACTGGGACAGCTCAGTAGGGACAGAACCAGGTGGACAGTGAGAAATGCGGAGATGTCTGGGATATGAAATAATCCACTATTATTAGACTAATCTTGGTGTAGCGACGCTGACTTTAGACCTGTACGAAGTGTTATTTTTGTCAAGTTGCACCGTCGTTCTGACTTTCAAGGCCTTTCCTCTCCTGGCTCGTGTGCTGATGAAATGATGAGGTTGTCATTTCGGTGAATAAAAAGTCATCTGGTACAAGTGCTGCATGGACTGGGCTCTGATTAAGACAGATTGGCCTGTTATGGCCAGTGTGGAACACGCAGGCAGAGAGGAAGGCCTTCACGTGCCCATGAGCCTCGGCTGCCCAGTGCCGCTCCTCTCCTCCCCTCCACAACTAATGGCTTCATTTTTCACCGAGGAGTCAAAAAAGCCCAGCAGTGGCACTTCATCACTGTCACGCATGGCAAAGCTGAGATAAGATGACACTTGCGCTGGATGCACATCCCCGCCCAACTGCCATCACATTCTATCCTGCCTTGTTTTATCTAATGATTGTGAGCATGCTATAGCTGTCTGCGCCATGTAGGCAGCTGTATCTCTCCATTTGAGCTGGTTCTGGTAGTCTTTGACTGGATAATAGCGATGTGCTTGTTTTTGAAGTGCTGCGCGCTGGTAAACGAGCCATGGATCTGCGCATAGCGACACGGCTCTCGGCTGACAGAACAGGTGGCAGGACAGCAGGAGGCATCAACGCTGAATCTATTATACAGTAAATCAGCACTTGATATTCCATGACAGCAATCTCTAATCTGCACACACTCATCACAAAGCACTTCTCTAGAAGATTCTAGGGACAAAAGCTCTTATCTATTAAAATGGACTTACAATTGCACTCAGGCTGACAGGAGCCGGGCATGGTGTAACATACAAGCCACACAAAGCACCTCTTTAAAAGCTTGAGAGGCAACACAATGATTTTTCCTTGTTTTCTATTCATTGTGGGCTTTATGTGCCGAAATGGGAGAAAGGAAACGACAGGGTTTGTTCTCAAGCTTTCTTCACTTGTACCCCGTCCCTCCTGTTTTCTTAATTAGACCAGGCGCTGCGGTCAGCAGCCACGACTGCTTGAGGCGCATCTATACAGCTGGGCTGCTCAGGTCTAGATCTATTGGCCGGAGGTAAAGACATTACCATGCTAATCACATTTGTCCTGGCCGTCACGTATTGGTCGCTGGATCGCCCCAGGTAACACCTACATACCCCACGGCCACCGCTGTATGTATACAACTCAAGGTCTGAGGCAGAAATTTTGACAAGAGCAAACTTATATGAAGATGAATATGTCACAGGAGAATCGGTGGGAAAGGATCCTCCCATCTGAAATTAAATTCTCCACACCACTGGATGTGGGAGTTGAAAATTATAGGCCAAACATCACTCCATGTTAAACCACGTTGTAAATATCAAGTTATCTCATTCTACTAACGCATTATTCCACAGCCGTTCCTTTTTGTTCCCAAGGGGGTGACACAAAAATCTGTTCTCTCTCAAGTTAAAATAACTAAATCATTTAATTGTGTAATGAAACAATCAAGGCAGAGAGGGAGACTTGTCAGCAGGCTGATAAGGCGGCAGAGCACACAGTTAATTGTGCGCAAGTCCTCTACAGGGAATGAAGGTTATCTGGAGCTGCTGTATTAGTGGCGGCACCGACCTCTTCTGCTATTGTTGCGAGGATTATAAGGCTGTCATATCCCAACAAACACTATTTGTAATTATTCATTATGCCAAGTGAAGTTGATTAGCCACATGCACCGCATGTCACCATCAATTATTTCAAATTACAGAGAGGGGATGTGCGCTTGAACATTCAGTATTCCATTTGGGAGTGATGACATTATTGGCCACTGGAGGAAAAGGAGCCATTAGCTCACGCCTTCTCTCCAGGGAGGTGAGAGAGGATGGTCGGCTGTCTGTTCTTTACCTATGCCAGAGGTTTTCTGTGCTGTCTGGGTGATTAGATGCTGCTGCTGAAGAGGCTCCTGCTATGTCAGCACCGCCGCACATGTTCTGCTGACATCACACCTTAAACAACAAAACAGGCCCAGTGTAAAATGACACCGAATCACAGTCAATGTGCCAAGTGGCATTCTCCGCTGAATAACATTCAAGGATGGCTGCGATTTTTGTGTAAGGGTCATAATTGCACAGTTTCGTAGGCCAATTCATGCGTGGATGGATTGTGCACTTAAAGCTAAGATAATAAAGATAATATGCAACATGACCATACAATGAAAACATCTAATGTCTCATTAGTCTAATGAGACGCTGGAGATGGCAATCACCTACACTTGAGCCACATTTGATGCTTAATGGTTTCCCTTGTGGGATTTTATCTAAATATATCATTATGATCTAAAAAGTGACAACAATAATTGGTACTATACTACTCTATACCCCTGTGAGCTGCCTCCCATTAGCATATTCTATTATTTTCCCTGTCTGCCTCTTTTGATGGGTAGATTGTTATTCTACTGCCTACTCCACCAGAAGCAAATACTCACAGGGAATCGACCTCAAGAGCTCACAAATTGGGTGAAATGAAAGCAGAGAGCAGATCAATGGATTACTGTTTGTAATGACATGATTCAGTTGACACTGCAATCTGCAATCACAACGAATTTCATTACAGAGAAAATCCTACTTAATGTCTTTAATGTTTTGTACACATTATGATACTGAAAATTGCAATTTACGATTCTATTATAATTTCTTTCATTCCACTGGAGTGAAAACATAAAAAATAACCCTCAGGCCAATGAAATGCAGAACCCAGTTATAGTTTTGAGTAAAAATTTGTGAACCAATTACTACATGAAACTTGGGGCCTTAAAGACTTTCAGGCACTCATTTAATATTATTTTCTTTTCTTTTTTTCAGAAACATAACTTCACAGAACATCACTTCATCTTTTATTCATAGCCCTGAATGGCTAATTGAAATTGCGAAACTTAGCATCAACATATCAATACAATCAGCACTAATGCTGAGGGTAAAGCTGTTAATAAGGCACTATCACTTCTAGAGCTGTGCAAAAAAATTAATATAGCTGAGTATTGAAATATCTTTCACAATAATGTTCTGATACCCTAGCCTCTATTATCGATACATACCATTTATGCACTTCATTTTGATATGTTATGGCAGCTACATTTTAGTGCACTGTGTTCATTAGACAAATCGTATTGTGATATGTATTGTATTGTGAAGTTAATCCTTAATTTCTTCCCTTATCAATGCCATTTTTCTAAGCATATGGTACTTCCATCTGGAGTTTTGAAAAGGTGGCAGCTATGTAATGTATACATTCAAATCAGCCCATTCTGCATGTTATGTGTATCTGTATCTAAATATATTGACAAGGAATATAGGTTTTTATAATGTGAATCAACACACCAGGGTATTCTCTGTACGACCCATATGCATGACCATCTGTAGACTTGTTAATGTAAATATGGCACACATTTTCACATCATGTACACTCCTGTAAATTCACAGATCTATCCCTTTGTCTCTTCTCTGTCTTTACATGTATGCATGTACACAGATAAGTGCATACGTTTCATATTTTGGTATATTTTTCAGCTTGTATTCTGCAGTTATTTCTTATTTGCCTCAATAGGTCCTGCAGCTGCATCCATACTTTTTTTTACGCATGCTTCCATTGTGCTGTGTTCTTTGTTGTATTCTATTTTTATGTTTGTATTACTTCTTTCCCTCTTAAGTATTATATTATTATTTGCCACGGCACCAACCCAGTTTCCCCACGGGGATCGTTAAAGTTTCATCATATCATATGCTCGGTGTATTATGTTGAATATAAACCTATGCTTTAGGTAGCGGGGCTGGATTTACAATTCTATTGGATGTGTGAATCAAAAACATACAGGAACAATGTCACACTTAAACTCCTGTTGTACTTCAGAAAAGTCTGAGGCTTGTTTAAGTGGCTTCCATTTCACCGGCTACACTTCACAGTAAAAAGCAGAAAAAGGTGGGACTGGCCTCCTCGCAGCCATTTTCCTCGCTAAAAGCCAACTCTTTCACACACACTCATTCACCTGCTCTCTCTCTCTTTCTCCCTGTCTAACTCGGTGCCTCTCTCCCATAGCATGCTGAGGGTCATTGTGTCTGAGCACCGAGACTTCAATGATTGGATCTCACTCAGCAGCGGCTGCACCTCAACCATGATTGCAGGGTGGAAGTAACAGGGGGCCTGACCTTGACTGAGACTGGCAGAGAATTGCTGAAAACAGTCCTGGGTGGCTATCTCTCAGCCTTTTTTATTTATTTTTTTTTCGTGGTAAAAAGGGCCATATTCTGTGTTAAGGTGGTGTTTTGGACATGCTTCCTGTACACACATCTTAGCAAGAAGTGTTCCCTACAGCTCTCACTCGAGCTGTCCCTCTCCCTCTGCTTCCCATCTCTCTCCGTCACACCTATCCTCCAAAATAATCTGCCCCTTGGCTGGAAGCTTGTGTTTTGTTTTAGCAGTTTGGCACCCAGAGGATGTGTTTAGTTCTCCCAAGGTCAGCCGTCTTCATTCCAGGCACGTGGGTTTGCTGTTGGGTGCCGGGAAACAAGCAGCCTCAACTTTTGTTTTTTCAACCGAGTTAGAATGGATGTTGCATGCAAAATGAGCGGTGGAGGTCTGAGGAATGGTAACACAAAAGAAGGCAGAAATAGTCATGCACAGCACACAGTCTTGTTTGACATCTGATTGGGGGATCAGAAGTTGGGAAGATCTCGGTAATTTCTGATTCACTGCTGTTCAGCACAACCCAGCTGCATATAATTACTATAGTTGCATCTCAATTGAACCTGCCATTTTATGCTTGTGGAAATTACAACAGTGCATCACAATGTGGCAATTAAAACAGTAGTAATAGGATACACTTCAGTTGACGCTTTGGTACAATTATCTGCCCTAATTCAGTGAATTCCACGACTCAAGACAAAGGAAGTGAAAGAATAAGCAGTTGCTATAAAGTAGTTCACTTATTTTTTTGTAAGCCCTCTAAGAATTGCAGGGCAGGGTGAAATAAGTACTGAGCTCTGAGTGAAGCTGAGAGAGATTTATAGGCTATCAGGGGGAAGGAGAAGGCTAAGGCAGAGGTGGAGATGGCTGGAGCCGGGCTCCAACCAGAGGGCACAGGGGCTCAGTGGTTAGCACTGTCGCCTCACAACAAGATGGCTGTGGATAGGGATGCACTGATACAGATAACATACCGCTGCTGATGCTGCATTGGGGAAAATGGATCTGATATCAAAAGCCCTGAATAATGTCAGAAATCAAAGCAAATTATCACAACTTTCTCAATTTTTGATACATAAAAGCTTGCATTTCTCAACTGGAAAACAGAGAGATTTGTTTTTTGTTTTTTTTTAGAAATTATTTTGTCCAATGAATCCCAAAGTAAAGGTCCGAGCCAATACTGTTCAGTTGAAATAATGCATCAGATCAGTAAGCAGTATTGGTCGATATTTAAAGGTTCATTATTGAAAAAGTGGTATCAGTGCTTCTCTAGTTGTGGGTTTTAAATCTCCTTCCTCGTCTTCTCTGTGTGCAGTTTGCATGGTGGAGTTTCCCCCCACATCCCATAGGCATGCAGGTCAGGAGAACTGATTATAACCTGCCCACAGGCTTGAATGTGAGTGCGCTGATGTAGTGCAGCATATAATGAATACAATGTATATAACATAGCATGTAAAACCCTTTGATTTTTTGATAAAGCAAACTGACTTAATATTTACATAGCATTTACAACTGTAAACAGCTTCTCTCTCACCTGCACCTGCACTTTAAAGTGTAGAGCCACTAGCTAGATACATCATGTGGAGCTCAGTAGATAACACGCCTAATATAAAACACACTCTGAACTATTGAGTTGTATCAGAGAGAGAGAGAGAGAGAGAGTTGATGATACAGGAAGACGGCTGAAAAATTCTGGCCTTTGGTGGAGAAACATGCTTGGCAGATTTAGAGAGTGGGATGGAAATAAACCACTCCTGTCCTATTTTCAACACGGAGAAACTACTGAGGTTCAACTCTGACGAAGACAGAGGTGCTGTCTATGAGGTGACATCTGGATCTACTCTATGGCATATGGATCAGCTGTAGGTCGATAATCTGGAGGAATGCATGGCAGACCTCTGAACATGGCTTTGAATAGCTCGTCCTTCCTCGCTCCTCGGGGATCAGACGGAGCCGTTTTTATCTCCCCTCTGCTCCTCGGCAGGTTTACTTCTGCTCCAGCTGGCTTATGCCACAACTACAGTCACGCCGCTCAGACTCACCTACTCCGCCGTGTGTTTTGTGCTGCGTTGTGCTGTGTTGTGTTGGGAGACCTGATTAGCACGGCACTGCCTCTAATGTGATTAGTGGGGTCACAGGCAGGGAAGACAGGGGCTCAGGCCTGTGTGTCAGACTCCATCCTGCCCTGTCGCTGCACTACAAACAGAACCACAATGTATCTGCACTGCTGCAAACGCAGTAGAGGTCTGTGCAATTCAATTTCAAGATGATGGTCAAGTGGGATTATTGACCGCAAATTATTATTTCAGTGATGAGAGGAAAATAATTGACTGATTTTAATTTTAATATCAAAATCTGGTTCTCCAACAAAATGAAAAAATCATAGAAAAGCTAATACAGAAAGCCAGCACAAAAATAGGGTGATCAAGTCTGAGAGCTATTTTGCAGCAGCAAGATCAATTCAGGTTTACTGATAGGGACTTTGGTTCCACAAAGCAGGTTTAAACTAAGCTCGAGCAAAGTTACCGTGGAAATGTACCAATCCAAACTAGCCTAAGGGCTGCACTACAAAGCGAGATGATTACAGGGTTAACCAAGCAATTTTAGGTTTAAATTTGAGTTTTCAGTGTCAGGAAGGTGGCTTTCTTTAAACCTGGCTTGATCGCCATGGTAGCCCATGCTGCACACCTAACTCGCTACAAGGAAGGTTATGCTCAAGCTTAGAGCTTAAAATATCAAAGCACCGCCCTTTCACTACAGTCCTGTGGAAAATGCGTTGACACAGTGCACAGACAGTTTGTCTCTTCATATGGCAAAATTATTCAGAGACCAAAAAAATCTCTTCCAGATGATGTTCTTTTTGAAAGATATCAAAACTCAGTGGAGGAAATACAATAATTGTGTCAGCTGAGGTGTAGTCTGGTTGAGGTTTGCTCCCACCAGTCTTCCCCCTCATTTTTATTCTTGTAGCCTGAGGGCAATATGAGCACTTTAATTTTACGCCGCCTATAATCCTACACTAAAAGACCGATGAAGATACAGAAACCACTCGCCGCTTTGGATGATATTTCTATGTTTCATAACTGTCTTCCAAATGTGCTTGACATTGCTGCGATTACTACTCACATCAGTAATGTTGAGAATAATTTATCAGACCTGATATTCAATCAAGATAATTTCCCTGAAAACCACTTTGATTAATTGAAGTCAAATCAAGCCTTACTTAACAGAATTTCATGGATGTCTCAATACACATAATACAGATAGAAGAAAATAGAACAATGTAGTGAAGAGAATAAACCACACACACACACACACACACACGTGCGCGCGCACAATGAATGGTTGGGAAAGAGTGAGAGAGAGCTAGAGAGCTCTATAGGTGAGTCTAAGGCATTGGGTTTTAAGATAGGATTTACAAGTAGATACTATTGCCAATTCCCCCATGATTTGATAAACTGTGATGATAATCTAATATAAGTCATTACCAACTTGTTCCTTAATTGTAGGATAGTCACAGACTGAGTATCTTGTGTGAGGTTTATGAATAAATGTTGGTGTGATTGCTTAATCGGTCAATATATGAAATATTCGGTTTGAGGGCTCGAGAATATACAGTTGTCATGTTATGAATAAATTGTAGGGCAACTGTGAGAGTGTACTGAGTGTCAAAGTAAAATATATTAATTTAAGCATTTACACAATTGTAAATTCTATGCCATTCAATGTTTCCTCTCTGGCCGTGACTATGGTGCTTTTAATGACAATGATATGCATTTAAATTCCTCATATAATAATTATTATTATATCATGGGCTGTCACTGGTAGTCTAATTTATCTCACAAAATAGGATAGCCATTCAGCCTTTTTTAAAGAACATTTGGCTAAATTGTACATGACATTGAGCATTTTCACCGTTTGCTCTCATTATTTTATACCTTTTGCGATACAAATGAAATTAAAGGAATGAAACAAAAACCAATAAGAACATGTAATTAAAACATTAAACTAAACGGGGCATATAACCAGTCAAGGCTTTCCTTAACAAACCATAATAATATATCAGTGGTTCCAATTAAAGCCCTGCAGTATAAATCAGAAAATTTATGATCTTTAGATTAAGGTTAAAGCACTAGCTTTAACTTTGCAGAGATAATTGCCAATAGTGTGTGTCAATGATCTGTGCTTTAAAAAAAGGTTTAGCACAGCAGAATCATTTGAACATTTGTACACAAAGTATGAAGTAATGTCAGCATAACTCACGCCATATCTCTCGTCAAGAGCTTAGATTAGTCTATAGTGAGCATTTAAGGCCACATAAGTTTTCATCATTTTAAATCGTTAAGTCACTTGCATTCTCCTCTTATTCAATGTGTGCAGAAAAAAAAGAAACAGCTCCTTTGGAAGAAACAAACTGCCAAAATGTGAGCGATGCCATACTGCACTGAGAAGCAGCTATTAGGCCTGGCGGGTAAAACCAACAACAGGCCAAACTGTCAATCCAGTGATTCTCAAGACTCCTCTTACTTCAGTTCCAATTAGTGAAATAAAATAATCCAGAAATATTAATTAATAAATTGAATGCTTGCTTACCGTGTATGGAAATATTTTTTTCTAACTATTCTCTAACTCTATAGTATTTCTAACTATTTCAAAGGAGTCCTATTTGGGTCCTATTCCAGATTCATACTGCATCTAATTTTATACCTGTAATTTTTACATTGGATTAATACTAATGCCAGCACAGTGTCAGAGACACAAGTATAGTGTAGTTTCCCTCTTGAAAGGGTATATACACACCACTGTACAAAACTCACCATGTATTAGTTTTAAATGCAGAATAACAAAAATCTTTTCCTGAGGGTGTTACTGAGTGAATTTTAAAGATTATTTTATGACATTTCTGCTTTCTTAGAAAAAGTCACTGTCAGAGACAGAATTTGCTTCCTCAGTGAGAACTTGGGATCTTTCCAGTGTAATCAATGCCTACAATCCAGTGCAAATGACGTGCAGTTATGCACCTCACTTTTCTCATTTCATATGATGGATGATGATGAATTAATGAACCTCAATCAGCGAGTAATGCATTCATACATTTGGTGTAGGCCAAACTTGAATGACCGACTAACTTGACTTTCCGGATGTGTCTGATATCGTAAACACCCATACGATGTTTCCTCCAGTTTAAAAAAAAACTAAAAAACATTGCCTCTCTATCTCTCCCATATGGGTACTTTAATTATTACCAAATACTAAACGCTGTATACCTGGGGCACAATTTACATGAACCACCATCAAGCGAGCAGATTTCATTAAAAGTGCAATCTGGCATTTCCTCACAGAAGCACATGAAGATGATGGCAGGGATCTGAATAAGTTAAAGACAGAAAGTTTGTGGTGATCTTTGAGATCTGCCATTTCAGTGCTGCACTTGTTAAGTGTCTTAATGGATTCAGCCTCCATCATGTGGCCCTGCTTCCTCTTCAGACAGACTCCAAGTTGCCTTTCAAGTTTCATCAGTTGGCTTAGCATTAGTTCCACCCCTATTAGCTTCAGTCTTCTTCAACAAAGCAGTTTTTCTGATTTTGCTACAGTGTGTTTCCCGCCTGAACTAGAAATTCGGCTTCAACAAAATACTGGCCCTGAAAGCCTCTTTCCAGCCTCAGTTTTGAGTCTTATTGTATTTTGAAGAATGAGAAGCAGAATGGAGCTGTGACAATAAATTACCCTCTTTCTAAAGTACAATGCAATCCCAAAAGGATACAAAAACCAATTCTGGAAGTTTCCATTTCGTGTTCCCCAGAACTTGAGTTAAACTTCTCGCTGTGACTGTTCATCTTACTTAGCGGCCAGCAGAAATTGGACAGTGGAATTTAAGCAAAAAATCACTTTCTTTCATCCAAGGATAGAGTTAAGAGCAATTTCCCTCTTTGCCATCTTTCCCTCCCTCCTTTCCCTCTCTCCTCTCCTCTCCTTCTACTCTCTCTCTCTCTTGCTGAGAATGTCAGAGAGACCTCTGGGGATTAGCCTGCCCCGTGCACTTTCCATCCAAACCAACCATCCATTATAGAATTCATCAAACGTCCAGCAGACACACTGGGCTTAAATTAGGTCATCTCCACGCCAGTGATTACGTCTGCTTGCAGTCAGCAGCCAATATGTTCTCTCAAATCCACATGATCTCTCATCTTTTTTTCATGTCTTCGCATGTTTCTGAAACTTAATTCCCAATGGCCACACTCATAACTTCACACTTCCCCCTCAACTATAAATATCCATTCATGAATAAACTGCATATATTTACATTAAATTATCACCATACTGTATGAGATAATTAACAAAATGAACTGCAACTTCCCACATAATGCAACAAGGAAGTTTCTGTGGTTTTGTCGAGGAAACAGGAGATGCTGTGGTACTTCTAACCTGAATCGTCCATGGCGCAGTCGCCTCCATAGACGAGCTCAGTTCCCAGTATCCGGGCTACTGTGGTGCCCAATAAGGCGAGATAGCTGCTTCCTCTCCAGAGAAGGGTGTTCGAGGCATCATTAGAGGCAGAGTTTGAGCACAGAGGTCAACAGCACGGTCCAGAGGAATGCACACCCGGGGCTCAGGTCATACAAACAAAAATGGAAATGCGCATTTATAACTCTTGGCCTTTGCTAGTCAGATTCCAGACCATTATCCAATCCATTACCCAACACCACTAATCCTACTGGGTGTCTGCTATTAATGCTTCGTCTCAGACTACTCACAATACTCCACAGTGTTCCACTTATTTGGCCTCAAAGACGTGCTTTTGGTGCTTAACAAGCAGGCTTTAACATCGTATGCTTTTAATACATAGATGACAGGGTACGGATATAGATGAAATCTAATTCCATTCCACCTGTCTCCTGTGAATGGGTGAGTAAGCCAGCAGAAAGCGAGAGGAGACTGAATAGAGTCAGTGCCTGCAGCAATCTGAAGCCAATCTCCAGTCTGCTGCAGCCCAGAAATGAGGCTGTCCTCTTTTCCACCTGCCTGCGCTGCTGCCCCTTAATTGACACAGCGCTCTGGAGTGCAGAGTGATCAGCTTCCTGATACAAAGTGATGCCTGTCAATTACCAGCAGACGTTCATTCCCTGACTGCAATCACCTCTGGACTACTGGAACATCCCTCTGAGACTTCTCCACAAAGCTCCTTTACTTTTGCCGGGGCAGCATCCACTTACATCCCAAACAGCAACACTGGCTAACAACCAACTGCTACCAATCACGGCATAACAACAACAACAACAACAGCCAAGGAAATAACTCTCAAACTTCCAGACGATGCCCCTTTCATTTCCCACAAGAGCAGAACTTGTCTGGAGTTTACAGCGGTATTGTTTTCCTTGGCTCCGCCAAAGGGCTGATTCTAAATACAGGTTTGCTGCCTACACCTTTCCAGTATCGTAATCACCAGCCGCCAGCAGCCATCGTACGCTGCTGTCACACAGCTTTATGCAAAACTGGCAGACAAAAAACATGCAGATTGAGTCATAAGCTCAAACTTCTGGTTAATTACACTGGGGACTCTGGCTCGTTGTCATTTAGCTCCAGGCGAATGAACCAAAATGATTTTGCAATTGGATTGTTATAAGCTTAGGCAGAATTTTGTTAGCTTGAGTTCAAATGTTCTGACCTATATACTTCTGACTGGTTAGTGACAAATGTAAGAAAAGGGCCCATGATATTTGTCATTCATTAGTGTAAAACCGGCAGTAATCAAAATGGTGTACAGATTACGTCTTCTGGCTTGAGTAAAGATGCATTATCTGTGAAATCAGCCACAAGTCGCGGCTGTGTCCACACAATTACTTACATTTGAACTGTTTGAAACTCTGAATAGATTTACACATGCAGAGTGAAGTCAGAGTGGTGCATAAGCCGCAAGGTACCACTGAGCTCCCATGACAACTAGACAAGGTCCAGCTAGCACACACCAGAGAGAGTGAAGAACAGATGAGAAAGCACAAGACAAAACCAATCTTGGTTTATCAAGGTTGCTTCTCATCTTCTAATGCTTCAACCTTCACATCTAACATTCCAAAAACTGCTTTAATAACAGAATATTCTAAACTGGTTTATTATCCCTCTTTGAAAATTACTTTTGCAATTTACTTTTTCCTGATTAAATTTCCCTTCCTCCAAAAATTTTGTTCATTTTCAGTTTTCTGTTTGAGCCCCTTAGCCAACTTCTTGTTCTATTTATCACAACCATTTTGTACTGAAAAACTTGACAATTTTTTGTATAAATGTATGTCCTTGAGGAAATAATGCCATATGTAAACGGATGATTGATTAAAAAAAAAAAGAAAAAAAGAACTCCTATTCTCTCCTGAATAACAGTATCACTGCCTTCTAAAATCTGAGTTGTCTGCTGGATCCTGGACTGTGGTGAAGCTATTCTACACATCTGAGGGACAGACAAAAGCAGACGGGCATCTCAACTTTTTAATCTCTGAAGCTTTCCATTTTAAATGGAAGAGAAACCATCAAGCCAAGGCCTCGGCCCCTTACTTCTCACTTCCAATTTTAGGCGCTGAGTTCCATTTCTAAACAGACTTTCACACTTTGCAGACACACCCACAGATTTAGGTCAGAGCATAAGCACGTAGCTTTATTTAGAGAGAGGCATCTTCCCCTCATCATGGTTTGTGCTGATGGGTGAGCCAAGGACCAGAATGAGAGACAGGGAGCGAGAGTGAAGGAGGAGGAGGAGGAAGAGGAGGGAGGTGTGGAGCTGATTATCTGAGGAGATAAGAAGCAGCTACAGCAAAAGGCTTCACCACTGGTGACACCTCTCAAACACACACACAGACGTTCATGTTTTCATGTAGCATGGCAATGCTCACCTCTGCTGCTGTAGTATAAGATATGACTCAGAGTGTTGCACAGCCAACATGCTTTTTCAATCCTTATTAATTCAGCCAAGTTGACTCAGAAAAGACTCTTATTTATAGCAACAGCCTTATGTGCCATACCCATATGCACCAATCACAAGCAAACCTTACGTATTGGTTTATTTGATGATTTCTTGGTTCTCTGGCATGTCAGCTCTCTTTCAAGATATCCAGCCAACCAGAAACAGATACATTAATTTTAGTCCTTTGTAATGCCAGTATTGGTAGATGTAAAATAAGGGCACATTTGATGCTATTTAATGCATCAAATGTAGGCTATTTGATGTTGCACTGACATCATATATTGAAATTCGTTGGGATTATCTGCTAGACCAGAGTGAATTAATTTGTTTACATGTTTAACTGCAAGCTGGACATTTCCTGCAGGCTTTGCTTTATGCTTATTCCACAGTTTTCACAAG
>OMKZ01015456.1:17275-31389 GCA_900302535.1 Neoniphon sammara | reverse complement strand
ACTGACCGCTTGTCCAGCTCAGCATTTACCTCTGGAGGGGAAGGGAGACCCAGAGCTAGGCAGGCGAGGCGCACACACAGGAGGTAAACCACCTAACAAGACGGTCAGGGAAGACAGGGTACGGTGTCAAGACGTTGCATTGCTATTCTACTGTACTGTCAGGTGTGGACATGATGCAGAATAAATGTAACATCATGATTAAATCCTGACCTTGGGTGTGTGTCTGAGGGTGCGTGCCTCCTGGCCATGCAGCATTAGGGCCTGGCGGTTTAGGTAATGTTGTAGGGTGAAGGGGGCTCCATGGCGTAAGCTGAGGTCTGGGTACTGGGTCAGCTGTGTACCAAGCAGGCGGGCAAAATCAAACACTTGACTGATTTGCGCCCGGGTTTGGATGGAGCGAGGCCGTTTGATACGCACATAGTGAACAGCCTCACTCGGACTGATGCGCAGGGTATAGATCAGGTAACAAGCAATCAGGACACCTGGTGAACAGCCAGAAGCACATATACACAGGACAATAGTTTGCATATACATTTAATCATAATAATCTCACACACATGCACATGCAGAAGTGGATAGGCCCAGATTACTAAAACTGTAGTGGGTACTAAAACATTTTCAAAGGCAGTTTTAAAACTTTTAATAGGTGCAAGACAATCTTCTTGACCAGTCCGGGGTTGTGATACTGGTTTTGCACTTACTAAAAGCTTTAGTAAATCAGGGGCATGGTGAGCAGATATACAATAGACTTGGAACAATGCGTACACAGATAGAAAGACAAATCACAGCCACTGCCTGCTGTGAGACAGAAAAAAGAGTGCAGTACAGTCTTTTGACCATTGTGGGGCAGTGTGGAGCACCTGCCAAACAGATCGGAATGTATGGCGGTCAATGGGGCTAAATGCTATAAAATGATCACTATATTTGAGTCCAGAGGTGGCGTCAGATATTCTTGTAGGTGGAATATCTCCTTATATTGACAATCTCTGCATGTAGGCTACTATAAGTTCTTACCTGTCCTGCCCAGGCCTGCATGGCAGTGCACAGCCACTCTTCCTTCCTTCACTGCAAATGACAACACCTTCACTCCATCAATCATGCCAGCCAAGGAGGACACACCAAAGTCTGGCATCCCAAAGTTGTAGAAGAAAACTGCAAATACATACACGTGTGCATGTATGAATTCATGAATGGGCAGGTAAATGTAACAGTGTATGGATTAATTGTGGTGCAGTATAATGTATTTGTGGAATAATGGTATATGGTATAATACACTGAATGTGCAAAACATTAGGGACCTCCTCCTGATATTAAGCTGCACAATCCACATCTCAAATGTCTCAAAGCTCTTCTCTAACCTGTCTGCTTCTCTTTATTTACATCTCCTCCATTGTGACTGACATAGATTTAATAAGGGAAATCAATAAGGAATAATGCATAATGGTGGATCGTGATCTCACTGTCATTTTCCATGAAGGTTTTTGGTGAGTAAGTGAAGCCACTCTCGGGGTCTAGAGCAGGGCCGCAGTGAGCATGCTCTCCAGGGAGCTGCATGTTGATGATAGTTTTGATGTTCGACCTGGGGGAAAAAAAATCACAGTATGAAGAAGATGGTTGACAGCTGTGTTGAGCTTGTTAATCGAAAGTAATACAATTTGATCCTCATTTCAAAAGCAACATTATTATTTTACTTATTTGTCCATGGGAGGAGTAATTTATTGCACTACTTGTTACGTTACTTTATAGTTACCCATCCACAATGGAAAGGATGGAATGATCAGGGTAACTAAATAGCATTATTGTAAGATTGATGTAAACTCATCCTTTAGAAACGTAATAATTTGCATACACATATACAATACATGCATGCAGGGGTGCCTAATCGTGGGAAAAGGGCGAGTACTTTTAGAGTCTGGATGAGTCTCTTCAGAGAAGTGAAGTGCAGCTGGACCAAGCCAGATATATCAGGGTAGATGACCCAATATCACATCTTGTAAGAGCACCCAGAATTCCTAGCAGCATCCCTGCATGGATACTCATCCACAGACACATAAGAAAACACAATACAAATAGTTAATACCTATGAAACTGTTGTATAATGTTATATTTCTCAATGAGATGAGTGGAGGGCCGCGCCATGGCAAGAATGTCCTCTGTCACCCTGAAATAAGAACAAGTTCATAATCAGTAAACTTCCACTTTTAGCACATTGTACAATGCCCTATATCAGACTACTGTCAAACTGTCTCACCAGGAGGAGAAAAGGCCCAGGATGGACTGCTGGCTGGCTCTCCAACAGGACGGTCCTTCATAGCGACAGTCTACTCCTCCACATGCCAGCAGACAGAGGACCTTGGGTGGGATAGCCTTCACCAGGTTCTCCCTGGCTTGGGAGTAGCTTGGCCGTGGGACCGGTACGGGCAGCGTCATGGTCGGCATTGTCCTGCATCAGTGTGAACTCCCAAGTTCAGCCTGAGCTACTGTACTGTAAAGTTAACTGCATGTACTGTAGTGCAAACTGCAACCCTGCTGATATGTCTCATAGAGGAGGATTATGCCCCAATTGGGCCACATGGCTCATTTGATGATCACCTACTACTGATCTAAATATGCATACCTACATATATACATATTTACATATTTACATACACATACCTACTAATGGGTATGTATAAGATAACACAGTATGTCATTGAAAACCCTTGACATAGATACATCTGGAAAAATGGTGACAATTGTAGTAGTGCGCTGTTACTCTTCTCATATTATGCAAGCAACTTCACAGCGCTGAGACTGCATTACTTTGATGTTGATTGCATTTATTCTAATGCACTGTTTGGCTAAATAGTAGCAAGTCATAAGGCTTTAAATCCCAGACATTAAAAACAATAAAGTAGCCAGCATACAACAATGCAGAATAATGATCAAAATGGGATTATCTCTTTGTGTGAGAGCTTTTTGAAAGATATATCAATCAATTGGACTCACCTTTCTGATTATGTTGAACAATGAAGTCATAAATCCCATTTAATGTGTTTTCATGAACCAAGAATCGAGGGAACAAATGAACAGGTCTCAATAGCAGTGAAATGTACAACTGTACATATGCTCCTCTGTGCTGACCCAGCGTGCTACTTACACACACACACACACACACACACACACACACACATACACTCACACCTGTCCACTGACCCAGCTTCACTAAGCCTGATTAGCTGTCATAAATACATTAGAAGGGTCTCACAAATCATAGCAAGCCTCATTACATAATGCTCACACGCTTGCATATGGACATTGTGTATGAATGTTGTCTTAGGCTTCATACATGATTTTATTCGGATTATGATGCTCAGAACAAAACATGCAGTGAAAAGCTCACCAGTGTTGGTATTAACAACCAATCGCAAAAGGTTTTGTGGTTATTCTTACAGGAAAAAATAGCCCTTTTGATAGATATATAATTTAAAACTCATGAACTATGTTAGCATAAGTTACAAATTCATGTGTTCCTAATAATTGCAAGGCTGAGTGTACCAGCTCAGGAGCTGTGCATGTAGCCCTGCAGGCTGACGATCAAAACACAAAAGAACTTTTTCTACTTTTCTGTCTCGCTGCTTTCCACTTGTCTGAATAAATTTGAAAATACTAAAGGTGAGTAGACTGGCTAGTGAGTAGAGAGAGAGAGAGAGAGAGAGAGAGAGAGAGAGAGAACAGATAACTGTTTCTGTTCCACTCCATTTTATTTTTAGAGTGATGGACCTATACATGAAGTTTCATTTTTACAATGGGTTTGGTGCCAGTTATCTTGTTTTTAATTGGCATGCTGTACCTAATGTAATTGAGATTTAGACCACTAAATGCTGACCACTGATTTAAAAAATAAGAAGAAATAAGAAATAAAAAAGTGTACATAATATAAAGCTGTATGTTTTGATTTTTCATCATTCTCCTATTGTTTTTACAGGAAAAGGTGAACACATCCTTGTTATATATTCACATAAAATGCTTCCTAATCAACAGAGCTTTCCTCAAGACTCCAATTTGAGCAACACAACACGGAAGCCAAACTGGGAAAAAAGCAAGAGGAGGACAGTTGGTTATCCTCTGCAGGCCTGGCTGTGCACACATCGCCCCCTGCAGTACAGCCATGGAAACTGCATGCAGAGTAGACGGCTGGTGACTAAACAGTCAGTGGGGAGAGAGATGACCACGCCCTTCATGAACTACATTTCAGCTGTTAGTTTGCCTCTGTCCACCTCTCATCTCTTCTCCTCCTCAAGGAAAATAAATTATTAGGGTAGCATTCACTTATTGCAGGCTTTACTCTCAACAGTGTCACTACTCAGGATTCTCACAGCACTCAATGTAAAAAAAAAACAAATGAAAAAGAAAGAAAAAAGAAATTGCTTTGCCACATACTTAAGATTCAGTCAAAACAGAAGCAGCATTTGGTGTCCCTTGAAAGAGCCAACCAGAGCCTGTGACAACACTGACAGCTGCCTTTGTGTCTGAGCTGCATCCAGGAAAGAAGAGAACTTAGAAAATTACTTACTAAGCATGATGTGCCTAGTGTGTATGTGTTTATGTCTGAGTGCCTGTGTGCATGTGCAGGCCTGGCACTCAACTGTTGTCCATCGCTTTCTGTTTTTTTTTTTGTTTGTTTGTTTGTTTTCATCTACGCGAAGGTGTGATTTCTTGTCTGCGTCACCACTTCCCTGATGAGAACATCCGGGTTTCCACAGGAACCCACATGGCAGTTAGAAACCAAACCTAAACATGACCTAAACATTAAGAATATATTTCCAAAAAAAAAAGTAATAGTTTAATTCACCAGCACAAAACACCTCACGCTATTTCCATGTTAGTCTCGTTCTCCTTTCACCTTTAATTAATGTGAATTTTTAATCCATGTGAACTAATACAAATGGGACTGACACTACTATTCTGTCAACAAACCTAATTCAACCATCAGTGGTAACAAGTAGATTACTGTATTACAGTATACAGTATAGATTTTTGTAATTTACACACACACACACACACACACACACACACACACAACTGGAAACTGCTGAATGAGAAAAAAAATGCCATATTTATTTTTATGTTTGTTTTCAAATAGAATATGGCTTAGCACAAGTATGTGCTAAGGCTATTTTTAAAGATAAATTTTTGGCATTTCTGCTTTATTTGACAGTGACAGTTGAGACGGACAAGAAAGATGGGGGAGAGAGAAGGGGTGACATGCAGCAAAGGGCACGGGCTAGAATCGAACCAGTGCCGTCATAGTAACAATAAGTGGTACAGGCTCTATGCAGTGATCCACCCAGGCACCCCAAGTATCTTTGATGCAAATGCAAGTTTTTTAATTAAAAGTTGAAAACTGCAGTAGTTAAATTGAATGAAAAGTGCTGGTAGGCACAACATTAATAATTCTGGACCTGGTTGAGCTGATAACAACAGCTCCTAATTCACAGAGAATAAACTTGCTGAGTGTAAGATTTCCAGTTCAAATACTGGAAACTGGCCTCATTGGCAGGATTTGAATATTGTTCAGTGAGCGCTGCCAGTCAAGACAAAGCCCAATCGTGACATACTGCAAGGAGGCAGAAGAAATTGCTCATAAAAATGGAAGAATTTGTGAAATTGCAACATCTTTGCAACACAAACAAAATAAAAACACTTAAAAAAAAACACTTAACATCTTTAAACATATGTATAGTGGAAAAGTTTGAGTCAGCTAATGGCACTAGCCTGTTTTGAACAATAAGTCACGTCAAGAGCCAGTTATTTTTTAAACAGTGACTTTATTCAGAAATTTTTTTGTAAAACATCGTTAGCGGATCATTTTTAAGAGTGGCAGCTCCATGCAGCATCCGAAAGCATAGGTTGGAATGTATGCCCGGCTAAGTTAGCAGGGCAGGCATGTTTGTGTGTGTTGGGGCAGGGTGGGCCAGAGGGAGGGGTTGATTAATTAAGCGTATAACATCAGTCATCATAGTCGACAGAACTCAGTAATAAGCGTTGTCAAGAAAAAAAACAAAAACAAAAACAAGTCACTTATATCCCAGACACTGGC
This sequence comes from Neoniphon sammara, assembly GCA_900302535.1. Lineage (NCBI taxonomy): Eukaryota > Metazoa > Chordata > Actinopteri > Holocentriformes > Holocentridae > Neoniphon > Neoniphon sammara. The sequence goes on along the minus strand of OMKZ01015456.1, from coordinate 25,307 downwards.
CATTTACCAATAATGAAAAGGCGCTTCCCTCCTTCCTTGAGGCATTACTGATCTTCTATAAGTATGAACAGGAGTTTTCAATCCAATTCTTTAAAGAGGAAGGAAGAAGGGTGAGGAGCAAATCACAAGTATTCAAACAGGATAACATCCTGGTCGAGGGTGTAGTCGGTTATAGCCGAGGAGTCTACACCCACACTCCACTGTGGTTTCACTACACCACAGCTTACATCGCAGCACAAGAGGAAGTGTCTTCTTATTGCATAATTTTGGCTTTCAAAAGGAAAAAAAAGTATTACTAAAGCAATTTACAAGTTGTCCTTAACCAAAGCTCTAGGGTTACATTATCAAATCCCCGACCCCTAGCTTTGACCATGAGTATGAAAACGTCCAACATTACAGAAGTGGTTGTGGGCAATTTCTGCAAACCCTGCCTAAACAGGAGCCCAGGTCTTAAAGAGAAATACAACTCCCATTATTCTCTTTGCTGTTTCCATGACATTTCAGCTCATTTTGCTCATCATGCAACTGAAAGCGTAATTGCAACTTGTTGCCATGAAAGAGGTTGGGAGCAAAAGGAGAAAAGTAGAGACTATGTGAAAAGATAACAATAACAATAATAATAAAAGGAAAAGGAAAAATATGAGAGAAGAATATTAAGATGTTCCAATGATGATTGCATTGTCCACCAGCCTTGTCCTTTTTGTGAGCACAGGTGCTTGAAGACCAACTGTTTGATTGAATGTCTTGGTCCTCTCTCCTGTCCTGTGGTGTTATGTCTCTCTCTCTCTCAGGCTCATCTCTCCAGCCAATCCATCATTAGCGCTTGGACAGCTCACTGGATAGCCAGTCAAGTCCTTCATACAGCCCAGTGCCCTGGGTGGCGCAGGTCGCCTGAACGTACCACTGTGGGTTCAGAGTGAGATCATATGAGGTGAACAAAGAAAATATGCACACAGCTCTGTGTATGTCTTAAAATATCCATGCAGCTCTAGAGAGCATGTCTTCATTTATGTGACTTACAGTTCTGCTGCGCAGCTCCTGTAGGCCAAGTTTATCTGTGAGTTCGCTGACCGATAAGGCATTGGGAAGGTCCTGCTTGTTAGCGAACACCAGCAAAATGGCATCTCTCAACTCATCCTCCTGCAGCTGGAGGCACAGGAAACAAAGATTAGAACATCAAGGGCTAGCAGACAGTGGAAAGTGGCCAGATTAAGCCCTGATTTATCACAGCACACATTTAGATTAGGTTGACTGTGCTCAACCTACAAAACTAATCAAACAAAAACTTTCAGTAAATACCTTTTAAACACATATGCTACGCAACAGAGCAAAACAAGATAGGTCTCACAAAGAAATTGCCAAAAGATGTCCCACAGCTTGCAGTTCATACCCTGTGAAACATGTAACTGCAGCGATAGAATATATAAATAGGAAATCCTAATTCAAATGCATAATGCAGAATGCATTATGCTTATTACAAATCACCATGCATTACAAAATGCAGGGTGTTCTATGCCATTTTTGTCTCTTTACCAGGCGGTGTGCGCAGGAACAGCTTACAAACCCTTTTTATGGATATGTTGGCATGTGTGACTTTGATCAAAATTCCCCGAGCAGGAAAAAATTAAACACATTTTTACTGAAACTATATAAATATGTGGCTGTGGTGTGAATGACTGTTATCCAAAATAGAACTGAAAGCATGCATCTTGATGCACAGATCCACAGTTTTCCTTTAACCAGAGCAACACGCTATGTTTTACCTTGTTACAAGCAAATTTAACATTATCATTAGCTGTCAGCGGCTTAACTCAGGTAGAGATTCTGCACCTCCTGCACAAGGACATTATTTTACTCTTGGGAGAGGCTTTTGTGGCAGAACGACTCTGGACTGTTCTCTTCCATCACCACATTAGTGCCATGGTGCACTGACTGATATTTCAGCTGACTGAAGGCAATACTGGCTCATCACAGATATACTGAGAGAGAGAGAGAGAGAGAAAGAGAGAGAGAGAGAGAGAACCTACTGTATTCCTCCTAATTCAAATCCAAACCCACTGTCAACTGCACCATGTGCCTCTAGTCATGAAATGATCAAAAATCGGTTGCTATGTGCTCACGTCGTTCATTAGTGATTCACATAAACAGACCCCATAAACTAAAAACAGATGCTGGTTAGACACACGATATGGCAGACTTCAATAATGTATGGATAAGACTTAATCATGCTCTCAACAGTATGTGAAGCGTCACATGCAGAAACATAAGAAGAAACACTATGACTAAAGATTTGCAGTGACACGGCTGTTCTGACAGGCATGAGTACATAATTTCACCATTAGAGAGCAAATAGGGAGAAGAATCATATTAAGTTATTTATTGTGTTACTTATCTAGATTGATCTCAAGATAAATGCACTTTTGCAGGTAAATGACTGACAAGCAAAAAGTAAATGAGAAAAGAGAGTGGCAATATGAACCTACAATGTCTGTTATACATATTGATGTTATTACACATTTACTATCCATATCCTGACAGTTCCTTATAACAGAATGTGGTTGTATAGAACTTAAGACAGAACATTGAAATTGGTGCCGTGTTCATGATTAACTTATGTTCCATCTGTAAAAAACAGTTCTGTAGCATCACCTCTCTGCACTCTATGACTGCACACTATCAATGAATGAATGCTTCTTTGAACAGAATATTTAAATATTTACCATCTTAGAGAGCTCCTCTGCAGACTCAGTCACTCTTTCTCTGTCATTACTGTCCACTACAAAGATGAGGCCCTAGATGGAATGAACACCATCAAAGTAGTTAGATGCAAACCACGGTTTCACTTTAACAATCAAACAGATAAGGCAGTTGAGTCCAGGGACAAGAAATGATTCCAATAAACGGATTATAGAGATCGATGTTAAGAAAACACATTTTTTACTTGATTCAAGCTGCAACATCTTGAAAATTGGTTATGAGGGAAGAAATATAAGTTCTGAAATTTAGAGGTGAACTGTTACCAAATTTTCAGAACCAACACAAGCACCAAGGATTTTATTATTTAGCCTGGTGGATCTGAGGACTCTTATGGACTCAACTTAATTTACAGCAATTCATATTCATTTGATTAAATCTTACACTGAAAAAAAAAACAGCAATCATCAATGGAATAAAAAAACCTAAAACAGGAAACGGGTCATATAAAATAGGACATATTGTGAATGAAAAAAAATCCTAATGTTAACAGGACATATTTGCAAGTGTTTAAGGGCCATCACCAGGACATAACTGTTTTTTTTTTTTTTTTTTTTATTCAATAACATTACTTTGTTCTCTTTCTCCGGAAGTAATAGTGATAAATGTTACTAATTCTGAAGACATAATTACCTCTCTTCTAGTTTTATTCTGACTGTCACTGGCTGGCCTAAAACAGCTGCATCACCTCTATTCCACGCTTCACACTACTAGACAAACCTTAACTTGGCAAGTGACACACCTGACAGTTTGCCTCACAAACCTCAAAGAAAAGCAGACACTGTTCCTCTTGCCAAAAAAAATATTTTAATGCACCAAGGATTATGTCATTTAAGTATCAACACTGTGACAGCTCCACTTGATAATCTGAGTAGGAGTATTTAGGAGCTGCATCTACAAACCCGATTCCAAAAAAGTTGGGACATTGTGTAAAACATAAATAAAACAGAATGTGATAATTTGCTAATCCATTTTTGACATATATTCAATTGAAAACAGTACAACGGCAATATATTTAATGTTTTACCTTATCAGCTTTATCTTTGTAAATATATGCTTCTTCTGAATTTGATGCCAGCAACAACTTTCAAAAAAGTTGGGACAGGGGCAACAAAAGACCGGGAAAGTTGAGGAATGCTCAAAAAACACCTGGAACATTCCACAGGTTAATTGGAAACAGGTGACAGTGTCATGATTTGGTATAAAAGGAGCATCCTGAAAGGCTCAGTCGGTCACAAGCAAGGATGGGGCAAGGTTCACCAATTTGTGAACAACTGCATGGGCAAATAGTCCAACAGTTTAAGTACATTTCTCAACACAAAACTGCAAAGAATTTAGGGATTTCACCATCCACAGTACATAATATCATCAAAAGATTCCGAGAATCCGGAGAAATCTCTGCACGTAAGGGGCAAGGCCAAAAAACAGCATTGAATGCCCATGACCTTCGATCCCTCAGGCGGCACTGTATTAAAAACTGACATTCTGTAATGGATATTACAACATGGGCTTGGGAACACTTTGTAAAACCACTATCAGTTAACACAGTTTGTCACTGCATCTTCAAGTGTAAGTTAAGACTCTACCATACAAAGAGAAAGCCAAAGATCAACAACATCCAGAAACACCACTGACTTCTCTGGGCCCGAGCTCATCTGAGATGGACTGACACAAAGTGGAAACGTGTGCTATGGTCCACGACGAGTCCACATTTCAAATTATTTTTGAAAATCATGGACATCGTGTCCTCCAGGCTAAAGAGGAAAAGGACCATCCAGATTGTTATCATCACAAAATTCAAAAGCCAGCATCTGTGATGTTATGGGGTTGTGTTAGCACCCATGGTATGGGTAACTTGCACATCTGTGAAGGCACCATTAATGCTGAAAGGTACATACAGGTTTTGGAGCAACATATGCTGCTCCAGACGACGTCTTTTTCAGGGATGTCCCTGCTTATTTCAGCAAGACAATGCCAAGCCACACTCTGCATGTGTTACAAGAGCATGGCTTCGTAGTAAAAGAGTGCGGGTACTAGACTGGCCTGCCAGCAGTGCAGACCTGTCTCCCACGGAAAATGTGTGGCGCATTATGCAGCGCAAAAAACGACAACAGAGACCCCGGACTGTTGAGCGACTGAAGTCGTATATCAAGCAAGAATGGGAAAGAATTCCGCTTTCAAAATTTCAACAATTAGTGTCCTCAGTTCCCAAACGCTTACTGAGTGTTGTTAAAAGAAAAGGTGATGTAACAAAGTGGTAAACATGCCTCTGTCCCAACTTTTTTAGAACGTGTTGCAGGCATCAAATTCAGAATGAGTGTTTATTTCCAAAAAACAATAAAGTTCATCAGTTTAAACATTAAATATCTTGTCTTTGTACTGTATTCAATTGAATATGAACTGAAAAGGAATTGCAAATCATTGTATTCTGTTCTTATTTACATTTTACATTGTGTCCCAACTTTTTTTTGGAATCGGGATTCGTAGATGATCCTCGGTACAGATCCATCTATGAACTGCAGATATTACCAATACATCTCTACAAAATGGAAATGAATGAAGCTATTCCGTACTAAACCAAATCCCTCCACCTCATGGGAGTTTTCACAGTCATACCTGTGTGTTCTGGAAGTAATGTCTCCAGAGGGGTCTGATCTTGTCTTGGCCACCCACGTCCCATACAGTGAAGCAGATGTTCTTATACTCTACTGTCTCCACATTGAAGCCTTAGTGTGGGAACAAGAAGGGAAAGATGTTATCATTAACACATTCATGGGTCAAACACATAAATCAGAGATAAAAAGAATGAGGAGAAACATAACCAAGTAAGTTAAGTGTATGTGAATCTCTTACCAATAGTGGGGATGGTGGTTACGATTTCTCCCAGCTTCAGTTTGTACAAAATAGTAGTTTTTCCTGCAGCATCCAGCCCAACTATATGGAAGTGAAGTGTGATTACAATCAATTTGTATTTATTTGAGGCAGAACAAAACACTTAGCTAAGGCTTTAGATAACAGTATAAGCAGAATAAGCCTTCTGTCACCGAAGCGATCTTAGATACGCCTACTCATTAGTCCAAGATAGCAGAAAGGACCTGCAACAACAGACAGGTGTCAGGAAACTGACTTGCTAACCAATGTCAAGTAGACAATCATTCATTTAATGTTTTAGCACAGATGACTAACGCCGCCTTTAATAACAGCTTATCAAACATTACGTTTAGCGAGTTTTCTGTTCCACAAGTTGTAAAGAACTGTCGGGGCTGGACGAATCTTTCACGTCAACCCTTTCATATTCGAATATTAATATTTTATGTTCCGATATTAAGGTATATTCAACATTTGGGAGAATAAATCAGAATATACTATTGTTACATTATTTCACCTGGCTATGCCTAAATCTACTTCATCTAGATCACATAAAAGTCCGGAAACGGGCCCCTGAGTAGCACTTAACCCACGTCAACTTATCGATTTGGCTATACTGCTATCAGAGCTAATTTTTCAGTTTGACTATTTTCGCCATAAACCGCAATGTTTACCAATTATTTGTATGTGTAACAACTGATTCTATAAGGGGCAATACAAATAATTTCCTAACTTTGTCGTGAGACTATGGTGTAACGTTACTGAATTACCTTTAGCTAACTTGGCTGGCAAACTTCCTGCAACTGCAACTGCAACACAAATTCTTATCTACTATCTGACGCTACCCGAAAAAAAACATCTAGCAACACTTGCTTTTGATAAAATTCTTCATGTTGTGTTTTATAACAGTTACTGTTCAGTTTTTATACTCTGAGTCAAAGTTTGGGACCTACGCTAGTATCAGACAGCAAGCTAACGCTAACTGTTAAACTTCGCCAAGCTAAAGAGCTAGCTTGCTAACGAGCTAATCGTAGCCTTAACTCACCCATAAGTATCCTCATTTGTTTCTTGCCGAAAAGCCGACCGAAAAGTGACGAGATCGTAAGTCCCATAACTGGCGGCGGATTTTAGAAGCTATGCAAATGGCACCGATTTAGCTGAACCTAAGTCTGTTAATTTTACACTGATGCGGTTATTTTGACTTGAGGACAGTCGTCTGCCAGTCTGCCACGTCCGGGCCAACGTGGAACCCACGACGTCATCAGTTTGAGTGAACTTTATCAACAACTGGTTTTCTTAAAGCATTGAAATGTGAATTATGGTCTTTGTTTTTGTTTGTTAATAATTATTTTTCTAAATACAATGCCAAATCTCATGGCACCTATTATACATTTTTTCATTTTTACATTTCCCTAATGTTTAATATACTGAATGTTTCTCGGTTAAAAAAAATAGAGGGGTTCCTTGCTCTAGAGGGAAAGAACAATAAATTTACTCTGCCGCACAGTTATACTGAGATAAATGAATACAGAACAATATACCACCAACCGCATGGGCAGGCCAACATCATTCTTTGTTAACTGGCATCATATTTTTACATATAAAAAGTATGCAGTTCCAATTCCAGCCACTGGAAGACCCTATAACACCGAAGTTTAACATGGTGAGATACTGAGCACTGTGCAGAGCTATACACATCAAAGAAATGTGATAACTGCCAAGTAGTAACCAGGTGTTGAGTGCAAAGCCTATAGAGAGCTGTCTCTGGTTGAGTCTCTACAGGGAACAGTTTAAGTGTAAAATAAACTCTCATGAATTGTGTTTAACCCCATTCCCCAAGCACACACACCACCGCTGCCACTGTGTGTGTGTGTGTGTGTGTGTGTGTGTGTGTGTGTGTGTGTGTGAGATGCGTGGAGCTGCTGATGCCTGAGGACAGTCTGTGCAGATGAGTGGATGAGATATGAGAGGAGTTGTGGGCTGTAGCTGTTGGTTATCGTTGTGTGAGATATACACATCAAAGAAATGTGATAACTTGGCCTGTAAACCAGACAAACACAATGGTGTACTGAAAGGAAAAATTCAGGAAAAAAAACACATTGTATTGTATTGGCATGAGCCTTTGTTATTTTGGTAGGAAAGTCCGCTGGAATGAACAAGAGAGGTTTAAAATTACTGTTTTTACCCCCTGGTTTTTACAGGCTGGTAAGGCAAGAAAATGCTTGTTGCCTCTGGGGATTCCCAGTTCAAATGGTTGCAGTTGTCCTCTCCAACCTTGCCCATATGCAAGTATAAGCTCATACATTGCTCACAAACACACACCACATGCCCACATCCACACACACACACACACACACGCAGACACACACACACACACACACACACACACACACACACACACACACACACA
>OMKZ01015456.1:4074-15839 GCA_900302535.1 Neoniphon sammara | reverse complement strand
TGTTTATGATATTTCCAACTGCAGCTTGATTGGGAGTTTCTCTGTCCTGGTAGTTTCTGCAATAAGATGGAGGCATCTACAAGAACAGGTGAGTCAAGGTGTGTGTGTGTGTGTGTGTGTGTGTGTGTGTGTGTGTGTGTGTGTGTGTTTTTATGGATAATCATGAAAATTTGACATTTATCCGATAATATGTAGTTGTGTGTAGTTCTGTGCGTCGTCGGTGCATGCTTTATTTTCCTGCCTGGAACAAATGAAAGTACACCACAGTGTTTAGACAAGAAACGCACAAAAACAGAACCCAGCTAACACAGAATATTTACACATTTAGGCAAACAAAATGAAAATGGCGCAGAGGAAATTCCCATTTGTTGATTTTCACTCCCTTTCATAGCCATGTCAGTCTTTACTAACCGGTAAGGCAAGGGAAGTCATCTTTCCCTCCAAGAAAAGGGACTTTCTTTGTCTCACACATGCGCAAAAGCATGCTTGTAAACTGGAATGACTGTGTGTGTGTGCGCGCGCGTGTGTGTGTAGGTACTGCCTCTGTTGCAGCTTGCCCTCGCAGACCTCCTGGCTGCTGTAATCCTCATGTTCAGCAGTGCCATGAACAAAGCTGGCAACTTCAGCAACAGTGTAGCCATCTGCCAGCACACCCTGCCCCTGTCACTGGTGAGACACACAAACTTTCAAACTCACAGACGATGTCACGTCACCTGAGCAATAAAACAAGGCAGAGCCTCGTGATCATTTATGTTGCATCTGTAAAGCAAAGCGAGGAGCGGTTTTGCTGTGTCATGTCTTCAGTTATGTTGAAGCCACCATTGTTCCTTCAGACACAGAGGCAATGCTGTATATTTATTACAATATACATTTTTAAAATGTTAGAAAATAAAACTTTGAAATGTTCCTGTATGTCTAGTCAGATATAAATCTTCCAGATTCACATTATATTTTACAGTACTAGGAGCACAAGGGAATGCAGAATCTTATCAAAGTACAATACAGCACCACAATAAAACAAACAAAGAAAAGAATGTGATGTTGAACAGTGTTGGAGTTACTCAAGTTCGAGGAATAGATTTCTTTCAAAATGTAAGATATTGTTAGATGTCAGAAGAGTCAGGAAAAAATAGATGGCTCGCGTTCAAAAAAAGAAATTCCTTTCAGTTTCATCTCATTTTTCATTTTTTACTAGCTTTTTTTTTCCAATGCAAGGATCATGCACAAATGTTTCGGCAACAGGCCTTCATCAGTGCGCAGGTTCAGTTAGTATGACAAACCACCATCTTTAATAAAGATGTTTGGTAGCAGCTGTGCTGAGCTGCCAACCAGATATTGGAAATCTTTTGCCATTCCAACCTTTAATGTACACAGAAATAGCTGAAAATGAGATGATGTTTCACTTCACATTTTCGATTAACTAAACTGAAAGTGAGTTGACCTCAACCCCGAAAAGAGAATTTGAAAATATTTAATGCATTTAGGGCATTTATTGCTATATTTGAATACAAACTCAGTGCACTTCAATGAATGAATAAAATGCTTCACTCAGTAATTTCAGAATGTACTCTTGAAAGTTCAGCTAAACGTTGTACCTCACATTTATGGTGTAGATGAGAAGATCAATGGATTCACTGCTCTTTGCACATCATGAAGCAGCCTTTTACAGAGCAGATAGAGAATTTCAGAACAATTAAGCAAAATGTTGACCACTGTTTCTGTGTGTGTGTGTGTCTGTGTTGGTCCACGTCTGTATTTATGTGCTTTTTCTGTTGCAGACATTTTATTTTATTTCATTTTTGCTGGTGGCGGTTTATGCATGGAAATCCAAAAATGCAATGCAAGGATGGAGAGCAAGACTGGGGGAGGATGAGGGGGAGCAGGTTAGGACACGCATCCATGACATGTCATCATTTGTGATTGTACAAAACCTGGCATGTCTGATCTGTTAAAAAAAAATTAAATCCCTTTCCTTCGCTCTGTCCTGGTTTACAGACTCAGTGTAGAAGGAGAATGGTAACTGCACCTGTATATGCCATTGTGTGGTAAGTTTGCTAATCACCTCTATTTAAAAACTGTAATTAATCCTTTTAACCTCTGCAGTCATGTGTATGCCAACCTGGATACACATTTTGAATCTCTCTGCCTGTCTGTCTATCTCTCTCTGTCCTTCTGATATCACAGGTTCATACCCATTGCAGCATATTTAGCATATGTCCTCACTCCCTACATGACAACTGCTATGCTGTTTCCGACCGGTGAGGGATCAGTAAACAGAATTGACGATAGCAAATATTGCACCAGGTGAACATGCAACCTTGAATATCTTGGAATTTTTTGAAAGAAGTTATACTGATGGAATAAAATGTAAAAGTTCTTTTATTTGTTGACCTTTTTGACTGTCATTTCCCCCCAGCTGTATTCTGTTCTTGCACATCTGGAGTGATCCCTGCTCGGATGCTGTGAGTATAAGAAATGCAAGACAGCCTCAACAATCATGAGCGATGTGAAAAACGGGACAGTCCTAAGATGTGAAAGAAAGTGCTTTTCTGTTAACTTGGCTATTTCTTTTCTTCCCAGGAGATAATCCATGACACCTTCATCCGAGTTTTTCTCTTCATCGTTGTGATACCGGTGTTGTTGGCTTGCTCAGTAAGTCATATACAATCACACTAGTTTAAGAGAAAGTTGTCTGATTATGATTTATTGTTTTGTCTTGTAATTTCGCTTAAAAATCGGTGTAATTACCGCCATCAGATGTGGTATTATTCCCATTTAGGCTAAAGCTTAATCTGTCTTATTCACATGTGATGGAACTAGGTTGTGTAATTATGAAGTTATTCCCGTGGTTCCCATTGCAGATAATTTACTATAAGGTTGGCAAGTGGTATCAAACATATGAACAAGCAGGACTGTTCCCTGTGGAGGGAGATGGACGTTCAAGACGGAGACTCAAAAGAGTGTTCTCCACAGCACGTAACATGGTGATGGTCATCTTTATCTCTTGGGCACCAGGTACAAACTAATATACATGCGCACACACACACACACACACACACACACACACACAAACCCCCACAGACACACTTAAAGCTCAGATAATTTTGTTTCATTTACTTTAATCAGCATCAGATTGACAGTTTTGTATTCCTTCCTCCCCGTAGCTCTTGTCCTTGTTGTCCTGTCCACTCTTACCACATGGACAGCAGTTCAGCAGGAGAGTCTATTCAGCCTTTATGTCCTACAGGTACGTTTCTGAAGAACGACACCTGATTTTAAATGGCCAACAATAAAATTCTTTTGATGATTGATTTCCTAGCTGTAACATTATTTTTGTGTTTCAGGCAGCTACTGTGTCTGTGCAGGGCTTCCTGAACAGTATGGTTTATGCCTGGAGACGGCCCAACTTTACAGAGGCTGTTTTAGGGGAGAACACGCCCCTGATAGCACACAGACACCAAGCCTTCTTCGATGACTCACTGAGGAGCATGCCTTGATTCTTGACTCATGACCCCAAAACACCTTTAGAGACAATATTATTATATACAAGACAAGGGCCCAAGGAAGACCATCTCCTCCTCACCGACTCTCTAACTCTGGGAATATAATGTCATCATTAGATCTAAATATATACAAATGTTATGTTCTCACTGGAGAAATGAAGATGATAAATGCTGGAGCAAAGGGATGAAGTGAGCTGATCAACTGTTCACCAAAGCAATGACCGTGCTACTTGATGTTGCAGTGGATGATTTTTTCATCTGAGCGAACAAATGAACGATTTACACCCTGATTTACTAAAGCCTTTGGTGTGTGAAGAAAATTATAGTGATTGGTTAAGAATATTTTGCAAGTATTATAACGGCTTTGGTAAATCTAGGCCTGTATTGAAACATATTATTTAATATAACTGACCCAAAAAAGCACTTCTGGCTTAATAGTGAAATTGTGTTTCACTGTGTTTATATGTGCACTTTTACTGTACTTTATCCTCTAAGATTTAGATATTTCTAATCACATTTTGATTTTCATTTTTACTGCTCTGTGTGATTAGATATCCGTTTTATTGTTTTTATATATATATATATATATTTATTCTTTTCAATAAACAGCTGCTCAAGTTCTTTGTCGTCTCCTTGCTGTGCAGCTGTCCTTCAGCACCAGTGTTGGGCACATTACTTTAAAAAAGTAATTAATTATAGTTACTCGTTCCTTCTCCCAAAAATTAACTGAATTAGTAACTGAATTACTCTATTATAAAAGTAACTCGTTACCAGAGAGAGTAACTATTTGCGTTACTTTACGCGTTCTGGTTTGTGTGTAAAAACACCCTCCCACCTGAACTCTGACTCTGGTTGGTTTACCATGAAATGTGACTCTACCTTAGCCAATCATCATCTCTTACGTCATTGTTGCCCCTCCCCGGCCCCCTCACTCCCCCAAAAAACCTTGCAGCTCGTGGTTGCCTCTTGCCTGAAAGAGCCAGGGGTGCGTTCAGATTCAGCGACAACAGCTTCAACGAGTGTGCTAGCTTCAATAGTAACGTACCGCATTTAATTGTCAGTAACGGTAACGCGTTGTAACGATGGAAACAGTAATTAGTTAGATTTCCCCGTTACTGAAAAAATAACGCTGTTTATTTTAACGGCGTTACTTCCAACACTGTTCAGCACTCTGTAGTTCAAGGCTAGAATGAGGATAAACCTGCTAGGCAGGCATACTTTGCTATTATCATTCTGTCAGTTCTTGAACTTTCGTTACCTGTGACAGCAGACTTCAGTCTCACTGTGTGCTGAGCTGTGACAGACGTGAGAAAGAACATAATGTCTATTGTCATGTGTGGGTGACAGCAAACCTTCTTGTAAAAAAAAAAAAATACGAAGTCATGAAACTCAGGTCAGGGACAGCTGGTGCAGGAGTGGTCACACATACACACAACACACCGCAAAATATACGCATCTTAATAAGTCATTCAGTCTCATACTCAAGTCTTAAAATGTGTTTCTTAAAATAAGTGAAAAAATCTACCAGTAGGATGAGATAATCCCACTTGTTTTCAATGCAGTTTCACTTGTTTCAGGACCCAACAAAAGCATCTCTGCCTGAATAGTGAAATAAAAATGGACTTATAAAAAATGATGATTTCTACAGTGCACACAAACATATACTTTTTTTCATTCAATGTCTTGTACACAAAACACAATATATATAACCAAATTATGTCATAACACGCACATGTGTCCTTGGGTAGGGACAGCAGCGACACGTTTTTAAGAGCTGTAATAGAAAGTGCCAGAGGGGGCAGGTGTATTTGCTGGTTCTTATGTAAGTGATCACCTGACTTGCCTGGGCTGCATGTGCAATAAAGAAACCTTACCTAACCTTATCTTAAGTTAATCTAAAAGTCTTTAGTTGTGACTGTGTGCAGTTCCTTTGCTTAGGGCCATATAGTCAACCGACTGGGATAAGTTTTTAAAAGTCTATTAGGAATAACACTGCCAGAGAAAGACAAATAGAATCTTTGCCATTCAGAAATTAGGTCTGTCCTATTTTGTACCGTTGTATTTTTCCCACTTCACTGAGCAGAGCATAATGTACAATGAATAATGTACAATGATAATATGCACACTCATCACACGATTGTTGAGTCATTTTTCTGTCATAAATATCCTAGTGCATTCCCTATTGACCTAAATTCAATGTCCTTTGAGCAGTCAATTATCTGTGTTGGCCTGGATATCACACCTATTTGTGGATAGCATGTGATATAAATAATGAGTACACATCGGGGCTTTGCTGAAAGAGGGACATGCGTACTCAGCGAATATGCATAGGTAAGATGAAGATTAAAAAAAGCGTGCAGTGGTGTGTATGATTAATGTTCTACTTTCTAGGTTAAGGCCAACTTAAAGAATTTGGATGGCACAATATAGATCAGCATGAATCAACCAGTTACAGAATGAATGCTGCAAGGTGACATGGTTTTTCCAGTCACAAGTATAAAGCAGCCAACCACACCAAACCTTATTGTTTGGGTCTGGTTGTTTTATTGCCTTGGCACACATTTCATCTTGAAGATAACAGACTAAACCAGGTCAAACACCATATGTGCCTGTCATACATACAACACAGCACCAACAGGAAGCAACAGGTAGACATGCTCATTTTTCAGTCTGTGTGTGCGCATAACTGCTCCATTAATTATGTGCCCACTGAGTTTTCTGAATATGATTAATGATCCGTGCATTTTTGCTGACTAAAGAGGTTGCAGTTTAGATATGACTGGATTTTCAAATGTGTGCCCTAGCTCTGAAGTTATCTAACTATTTTGGCACACCAAACACAAAGCGGTGCCAGTTTGAGCAAAGCAGCACCAATATAATACACACATAACATTCTCAGGAGTTTCAGAAATAGTGTAGTACTGTCTAATTGGAGCATATGGACAATACTGTAGCAAATATTCTGATCTTCAAATGTCATTATTGTCAACAGGAGGAGTCAACAGTGATCTATCATTGCCATCTATCAAAAGTGCACAATCTGCACACACATAAACAATTGTTCAATAAATAGAAATTAATTTGTGGTCCTACAGTGCAGTGAGTAGAAGCTAAAATCAGGAACCTTTCCATTCCAACACACTCCGTTCACTTGTGACTCTTACTGGTACTTAGGCTGGTCAATTTTGCATTTATATTTTAATGCAATATTGTTTCCTCAGTACTGGCACTGTTAATGAACAGCTCAAGTAGTTTCTACTTGTTATCTACTTGCAGCAGTTATACCCGATCTGTTATATAGTCCCAATATAAAATGAAATAAACCGACATAAATGTAGAATTTTAGAAGCTAGTGATTACATGAATGAGTCAACTGTCATCAGTTTGGTACTTTTGGTGTCCATAAAATCTGGCTATATAGTGACCTAGTTTATGAGGGACATTCCTACCAACATCCCAGTGTGACACACCTTTTAGAGTAAGACTTTGTGAAAATTCGAAATGTGAAATTCCAATTGTCAGTGGAAATTTCACATTTGGCACTAAAAGAGCTACTCATGTGAAGTCCTACTGTATACAATGGCTCAATTATAAATACAACAATCTGGACACACAGTTTAATTTAGAGCTAGAATGGAGGGAAAATTTGACGTTGGTATTATGTTTATTGAAATGTGTTCTGAGGATACATTCCCTAACCCTAATATAACCCTAACCTTAACCCTACACCATGTAATGCTGCCCTCAGAACACATTCCAAAATGTTGCCCAGGCTTAAAAATAGCGGAATTATCCTTTAGACCAGCTGAGGCCTTAAACCAGTCTTAACTACGTACATTATTATTATATTACATCGTATCACATCACCTTGTATTGAGCTGTGATTATTATATTATTTTAGAATAAGCCCTGTAGACAACAAATGCCTGAGAATGCCTGAGACTCATAATCACTCATAATCAAATGAGTGCTGTCCACCAAATAAACAAATAATGTAGCACCCCATTAAGTTAAACAGCATAATTTTTTAAATGCCACAATGGGGTAATGAACCACCTCATTCCTGTTTTGTGAAAATCTAAAAATCCAAATATTGTGCATGACAGACAATTCAGAAAATATTCTATTGCCCCCGTGAGGCCATTTTGTGTAAATTTGAAAACACTGTAACAGATAAAAGCAATTATGCATCATTCTGTTAAGTTTCATCAAAATGTGATCAGTGGCATCTGAGATATTGTGCGTGACAGATGGATTGATGAACACAGACAGATTAATAGTTCCTTCCCCAGTTTCATTGTACAGGACAAAATATGAAATAAAAACTGAGAAAACACCACATGATATCACACTTTCTCTTAAAGCATACATTCAAAACTGTAAACACTGTTCCAAAACATTTTAGGAAATGAATATGAATAATGGAAAGTAAAATCTGTATACTTTTCAATAAAAGGTATTTTACGAAATATGTAGATAAGTTACACAACACTGTATGTCACCAGTTTTATACTGAGGGCATTATGCTGATGTCAAATGAATTAACAGCAATTCTCAGTACTATGGTATATAGTCTATAGTCTTTCCAGTTGGAGGGCCTGGTTTCAAGCCTCTTTGAGCAAGACACTGAATCCCTACAACCTCAAGGAGCACAAAAATCTGCAGCTGACCCTGCCCTCCAACATCCCTGTGGAGGGATGCAAGTGAAAGGAGAATTTTCCAATGGGGATCAATAATCTATCACATTATTGTTATTGTAACTAAGAGCTTGTGAGACACAGATCCTCTCTGAGATGTTAGAGAGTGAATGTAGTGCATAAGGAGTCTCAACTCTTCTTCCTCTCTCCTGTAAATGTTGTTCTCTTTCTCATTTGTTATTGATCTCCTGTTGCTTCAACATTTAATGGGTCATCTTTGTCGTCCTCAATGAAACTTTTCAGAAGTCCATAGACAAGGATCTCTGCTGGACCATTTCACAGTTCCCTCTTCTATTTCCTGCTCTGCGCACATACACATCATACCTTCCATCCTCCTCCTCCTCTTCCTCCTCTTCCATCACTCTATCCTGCCGCCCCAGTCCCCTCTCCCCCATCCCATGATGCCCCTCCATCCGGCCTGGTTTCATACTAGGCCAGCTCTTCTTCCGCAGGCTGCTGTTCAAGTCCCGACAGGGAGGTAAGGTGGTGTGGAAGTCCCCTCTGAAAGGGGGAAGCTCCATGGATCCCATACCCATAGCAGCTACACCTCGACTGTGCTTGATGGAGTTGATGGAGGCCTGGGAGCCACAGTGGTGTTCGTGGATGCAGCGTGAGGCTGATGAGGAGCGTCTGAGTGCCTGCAGAGACTGAAGTTCCTCTGATAACTCTCCAAGGTCCCCAGTCATTTCCTAAAAAGGATACATCATAAGACTCAATTATGCAAATTATATCATTTTACACATTGCATAGACCCATTAAAAAACTCGAATATAACAAACAATGCATAGGCCTAATCAAACTAACCTTGTCTCTTAGAGTAAAGAGTTCATAATGAGGAGGGTCAAATGTCTCCTGGAAGTCCGCCCGGTGGAATGGGTTATTCTTACGCACCAACACCTTGGAAACAGGATTGAAATACAATTGATGACATGGCTCTTTTTAAAGAGATTAAAGCCAGGGTTTTGTGGCATGATACCAAATAGTTTGTAGGGACTTTTCTGAATTACCTTTTTGCGCGGCTGCTTGACCTGCACCAAGATTGAGACAATAAGGAGCAGCACAACCACTCCTGTAGACACACCGATTATTGTGCCATGAGTCTTTGTGATCTGGTGAAAAACACCCTTGTTCTTCTTTTCTGGGTAATAGAAACAACAGAAATAAAGTGTGTGTGTGCACGTGCGTGTCAGACAGAGAGAAAGAAAAGGAGAGAGAGAGTGCTACTCAGTCATTTACTCCTTGCCATCCTTGTCATGGCAGACTAACTGTGTCTTTGGCTGCCAGGAACACTCCAAATCCTCCTTTACTAAAAGCCAGAGCATTGATTTACAGCCGTTTCAATCAATTGAAGTGGTACTTAACAGCCATTTAAAAGCCAAAAGGCCTCAAGGGGTTTTTAGTAGGAAAGGCCTAAAAAACGATGTGATCGTGATTTTCCAGCCAAGAGGAAACACTGGGAGAATGTTTGATAGTGTCCAGCTCTTACCAATATGCAACAATTGATGTGGTAATCCTTTGAACTATAACTAGGATGAAAGCTTACATGGATGACTCACCAGGATGTTTGACAAAAAGGGGGAGAGAAAGAGCCTTTGGACTGAGTGAGTATCCCATCACAAATGTTTGAATTATTGCTACAGATCATCAAAGAGGTTCAATGTGACAGGACATGAGAGGACAACCGGACCGGGGCGGTGAAGTGTGCAGACAGGACGGGACGGGACGAGACAGAACAGATCAGGACAGGACTGGAGAGGAGAGGGGAGGAGAAGAGAGATATTTAATGAAAGAGTGACAGATTGACTTGGCGCAATTACCTTTACAATTGCTTTCATCCCAGGGAAAGACACAGTTTTGAATGCCGTTGCACACCAGAGAAGTGTTTATGCACATATTGCTGTGGCAAAAAAATGCAGTGGCTACACAGGGTGCTGAAAAACAAACAAATTGACCAAAACCATTAACAGTGGAGGGTGAATTAATAGTCCTGCTCAGAGTTGTCATATAGAAATCTATAACACTGAACCATACAGCTCTCACTCTCAAAGAAGAAGTCGCAATGTTAAATGGCAGCCACAGGATGGTGCAATTACAAATCTGTATACAATCACATATGGAAGCAAAGGAACGACCTTGTCACTACTAAGACTAGGAAAAAATGACGATGGACAATAAGGTTGAAAAAAAAAAGATAAAATAACAGAGGTAAAGAGGAACAAACTGGAAGTCAAACTCACGGTCTGCAAAAGAGGTGAAGAGCATCCGGAAACGGCTGAGGCGGCTTGTCTCATCTGCCCACATCCTCACCACTCCGATGCCGGTGTCCAGCATGATGTCATTAGCAACTGTGCTACAGAACTTGGCCTGAAAGAGACCACACACCATTTTCTGTCATGCAAAGTGGTGTGCTGTCTCTTGGAGGCCAAGTTCTGTAGACCAGTTGCTATAAATATATATGTACAGTACGTATACATACTGTATATTAAAACAGAGCAGCGACGGCAAGGAAAGAAAGATAAAGGATGCAGAAATGGAATATGATTGATAATTTTATCTGAACGCGTATCATAAAGGTGGTTTGACGAACCCACCTGGTTTAACACATACCTTTAGGTCCTCAATGGCGTTACTGCCATCATACACAGCAACAAAGTTCTTCTTACATTCATTTGAGTTTTCCATCTGGTATTCCAAGAACCGCAGGTAGATCTAGAATAATCAAAGAGAAGGGATATACATTATGTTTATATTTTATTAACATCAGTAAACTAAGTTTTACTTTCCCATGAAAAGTTAGATAAGTCCCAATATAAAGGGATCCACTGCACTGAGGCATCAGATGCAAATAATTTCACTCCAGCTTTATGTGCACTTAGGTAGATTGCCGGATTATCGATGCATATGTGTGTGCTCAATATGTGTACACACGCTAGGCTTTGGATGTACTTCCGCCGAATGTTTGATAATAAAGCATGTAAAGCGCATTTATTTAAGCTTTTTGTGACATGAATTTGAAATCCACATTTGCCATTTCTTCATCGGAACACAAAGGACATGGCACCAAAATTACAGCAGATATGGAGGGGATAAATAACGCAGAGCTGTGGAGAATGCGAAATGCGCTGCAGGCTGAAAAACTCATCTTTTGAAGTACCTTATGTCATCTCGTTCGCACTGAATCATGTCCTCTTTCCTCCACTCTGCAGAAATAAAAATCCCCCCCCTCACCATAACTCTTATAAATTCATATTTCTTCTCTTTGCACTTCTTTCGTATATGATAATTCTGTAATCGCTTTGACTCCTGATTTGCACTCCTGAGGAGCTTGATATAAGAACTGAAGATTATTCTGTTGTTTTGTTCATTCTGAGGCTCTCTGGATGTCAACATCAGCTTAATGCCTAAAATTTGAAGAGGTAAAATGTAATCTCGTACTCTGTTGTTTGTCGGGGCGCGTATAGTCCAGATGCAGTCCACTGCCTGGTCTGGTCTCACCTTGTACTCTTCCTCCACCTGACTGGAACGGATCACGCCATCAGCCCCACCCAGCTCGAACTGACAATCT
>OMKZ01015455.1:15989-28135 GCA_900302535.1 Neoniphon sammara | reverse complement strand
TTTTTTTTAAAAAAAAATTTAAAAAAAAAAAAAAAAAAAAAAAAAAAAATGAACATGAACACAGGTTTCGTTGTCAGATTCACTCCTGGAACGCCACTCTGGTGTGTTCCGGTCCAGTGACACCCCTGGGCATGTATGAGACAGCATATGTTTATTTGTCATGCAAGAGAAAATGTTTTCAGGGAAAAATATGTATGATGTGGTTCCTCAAAGGATTTCCAGTGTTTGTTTGACATTTATTGCGATGAATGAAATTATATGTGCAGAGTTGCGAAGACACCTGGACTATGCCCTTTTAACATCTCACCCACAACAACCCCAACACTCCCCGCTCCCCCACCGCAGTATCACTGACAGGGCCTGTTAGTAGACTTCCAGTGCGCTCGGTGCCATCTTCTCTCCCGGCTCTGGGGATGTGGTGACCAGCCCTTTATCTCCGGGAAACAGACGCGTCCGATCACTTCCTCGGGGGGCTGGCGTGGGCAGGGAGGGCGAGGAGCGGGAGGAGACCAGCAGGTTTTTTTTTTCCCTCTATTCCAACCTCAGAGTTATCCAAAAAACCCTGCAGACACACACACGCACGGTGGCATGCACGCACATACACACACACACATGCACACAGCCTAAGCTTTCCTGTTCTAGGGGACAGTGATGATTTATAATTTATGTATTAATCAACATACCTCACTACATCCCTCAGGGCAGCTTCGTTCCTCGATGTTAGAATACTTCTCTCTCTCTCTGATGGCTCTCTGCCTTCTTGATGAAAATTGGAATGTGGGTCTGAGGCCATGCTGACCCGTGTAATATCTTTTCAGAGGGAAACTCTCTCTTTGTTCCCAAATCTGTCTCCTCTGACTTTTACTCAGTCATTCATCTGCTAGGAGTAGGCCCATCATTTCATGATAACAGGAACTTATCTGCCAGGTGGATCACTGAAGTTTGCCTATAAAGGATAAGCTTTATTTGCATTGTTCTAAGAACTTCAGTGCATATCAGTATGGTGGTCAAAGGTGGGGATTAGTGGCACATTTAATTACAGAATGTACAATGTCTTACAAGTCTGATTCAGTGGGTCAGAGCAGTCATCCCATGTGTGCTGCGTATTGTATTGACCCAAACCTTTCTTATAAAACCTCACCTGTTCTGCATACACTCCTGAAACCTGTTTCAAGGGAGTGGGTGCTTCCACCACTGCTCAGTATTTGCCGATCACTATGCAGCCTGCATTTGCAGCAGTGTACTTCATTCACCAGCCCTCTTAATCATGACTTTAGGCTTTTACTAGCTACTTTTCATTCCCCCATTGCTATCTGGCAGCAGTGGCTCTGCTTACAGCATCGATTTCCCTGGTTAAATGTTTTTAATGGTATCTGTGTGGTGTGGTTGTCATGCAAAACGCCATCAATAATGGTGCTTCCCTGAGCCAGTGAAGCAGCGCTGTAAGGTCCATGTATGAAACGTATGCAACTGCATACCCGCCCGGCACCCTCCAGGGCATGGGCAGGCATCCCATAACCTGGCACAGCCAGCTGATTTCGTGAAATCATTTTGGTTTGACTCGCGAAACCATCTGGCCACTCTCCATGAGGTGATATTGGAAGCCACAAAACAACCAGACCAATCAGTTTCCTTTGAGGAACGACAGGAGTGGTTGAGGTGACGACAGCAGCAAGAAGTTACAGTGCACTGCATGTGAAAACAGAAACAACAGGACAACTATGTCGATTTTTCTTACAAAAACCAAGAATCATGTACAAACATACTAACAATATGCTTACTGATATCCTTGCTTACTGTTTGTTTAGTTTCAGTGCTCTCATCTATGAATATGGTTTGTTAGTCTGATGGGACAAATTAACTAATGATAGACAGATGGATGATCCAATCACGTATTCAGTGGATGATCCAATCATCTGTATTTTTGTAAATGCTCATTGCTGCTGCCCCTTTTCCAAACTGTTTGAACCAAACAGCGCTCAGACTGTGAAGTGAACAATGGAAACAAAATGGAAACAAAATGGAATCATTTGTCAAGCCTATCGTCCAAATGTCAGTTGCTCCACCTCCATAGAGCTGTGTATATACATGAACAGGCACAGCTGAGAACAGCTATGGCCATCTTGCTTTTACAAGTCCTAGACGTTTCATTATTTATTTATGGTTTATTTAATAGGGACAGATACATTATACATAGACAAACTGAAAACAGCCATCCAATGCAAGTACCATAGTGTTTATGGCTGATGCTAATTTGTGACACTCGTCCCTTATACCTTGTTGTATCTTGTTATAATTAATCTGATAAATACTGGAGAGCAACTATCTTGTCCTGTTTCAGCGAGCTGTTTGGGGACATGACCAGGTGCATATGTTGCTAGCCGCTGTTTTAGTGTTTATGGTGTTAGATCTATTTATTGTCTTTTAGTTTTACCTGCAGAAATTCTGGTTGACTGAAACGTTACAATCAACTGAATACAATTTGGTGCAATTTGTAGGTGAGTGCGGGAGTTTGTTTTTCAGAGTAACAGTTCTACCTGCAGCAAAACCTTAGCTAAAGCAATCACTTTTAGAGTATTAAGCTTAATTATCTATACTGCATTACTCTTGTGTGCTTTTGTTCAATGCCATACTTTACGAGTGCCACTAATCTGTCATCAGCCAGTGTTTTAATTTTAATGGATGATTATATTTTGTTTTAAGATTATTTGGCACTCCAAGCTGACACTTTGGTTTTAAGTTTAGGATTCTCTGTCTATTCTTTTGACTTTGGCTTAATTAAAGAAAATAATTTACTCTCTAACCTGTTGCCTTCATTTATCTTTTCAAGAGAACCTCTAATCCCAGACCCTCTATGTAGACCACAGTCAACACATATGCAAAGTTACAAAGGCAAATAAATAAGTAAATAAATAAATAAATCATACTCAGATTTTACTGATTTGAAAGCAAGGAGAGTACACCATCAGTAAGTGAGTAGCCCTTATATTTACATTTTGGCTTCAATTTATTAATTATCTATAATTCCAATGCTACATTTTCTGAGTATCACAGGCTAACCACTCATCATTAAATTATGATATTGACTCTGGTTTAATGATATTGTCATGTGCGCTATACCAAACTGAATTTTGCTTGGCTTTCTGTTTCCTGGTCAAAAAGCTTTGCATACGGGCCTGGGATTTGACTTGTTCTCCCACTGCAGTGAGGTAATGAAGGCCTGTAAAGATCTGAGAGGGAGACAGTGCACACAGGAAAGTTTGATTAAGAGACCCACTAAACCCCCCCTCGACAAATATCAGTGTCTTTAGGTAGAAGGTAGAAATATCGAGGCAATTGAGCCCGGCCTCTGTGTGGTGAATCCAGCAGGGTGATACAAGTAAAATATGCTGAAAGTAAAGTTAAATCACATTCCTGCAGGTGCTAGTCCAGTGAGGTGATAATGAATAATAATGGGATCCTCACCCTAGTCTTTTTATGAGTGTATGCTTTATGAATTTTTGGGGCTATGTTGTAATTTGGTAGATGCTTCATTCTGTACAGTCCGTGTACTGAGGGGGATTCATAATGGACCTGTGAACCCCCCTCTATTTTCTTTTTCTCAGCACCACTGAGGCCAACATATCCTTTGTTCTCTTTATACCTAGTCTAACCTTACCTAAGCACGTTTTCTTTCCTTATTTGTCCGGACGTTTTTTGACTGTTGGTTATCCACTTTTTTTTTTTTTTTTTTTAATGGGCTTCATAAAGGTTCAGGTGGATGAAGAGAGCCAGTGGAGTCAACTTGTCGATTTTGTTTGTCACAAGGTTTTCATCCTCTTCTCTGACAAGCTGACCAAAAAAAACCAAAACTATTTCTGAGATGGTA
The DNA here is from genome assembly GCA_900302535.1 of Neoniphon sammara. NCBI lineage: Eukaryota > Metazoa > Chordata > Actinopteri > Holocentriformes > Holocentridae > Neoniphon > Neoniphon sammara. The sequence continues at coordinate 24,267 of OMKZ01015455.1, read as the reverse complement.
TAAAGTTGAGACAAAGACTGATTTCAAGAACACATTACCTCACACACACAAAAAAAAAGATTTTTTTTCTTTCTCTCCTAAATATGCTCATACAATACAATGAGGCAAGGACAAGATATCACGCACTAATAAAACAACAATAGAGACAGACAACCGGATTCAGCCTGCTCTGCCACACCTCTCTGGAAACGCTGTTTTTAATGGATATTGGCAATCTCTAGTCAAGGAATTAATCTATGATTGACACCGCAGGACTTTTTTAAGGTATGATGATATGATCAAATAAGTCTGTGAGCTGATCAGGGTGGCTAAGACTAAATCTGTAAACCCTGCACATAAGAAGATAATCTTTGCTGACCATTGGTCCCAACTGAACTTGCAGATGGGGTTTCAGCTCTGACAAATCTGATGTTAATTGGCCAGATAATCTTCCATTGTGTCCCCAGCCTCAGGCTTGTTTTTCTCCTTCAGTTTTGAGGGCTGGCCCCGAGTCAGAGAGCACTCGCAAATAATTCTTGATGTGTGTTCATGCAAATCAGGACAATTCAAATGTAGTCAAAATGCCATGTCTGGCAAGTTGTCAGTCACAGGCAACTGACTTTCAAATGTGTCTTATAATGATCGCAACTTTCTGCAGCACCCATTGGTTTGTCATTTGTAACGACACGAAAAATGACTTGGAAAATACTTCTCATGACTGTTTTGGGTGCATCTTTAAGATTAAATAAGATCTTAGTTGTCATTTTCCTTTACAGAATCCCAAACTGTCAATGCAGCAATCAGCTTTGACTTGTTGTACCTGTTTTAATAGACTTTACTTTTGTCTGCATCCAATTAATGTTGCTTTGGACAAATAACACACACCACTTGATCCTGGTGTCGACACAATCAGCTTGCCAGCCTTTCTAAATTCAGCACAGGGATGCTGTCAATGAGATTTTTTTTTCCTTTCATGAAAGGTTGGAAGGCTAATATAAGAGACCTTTACTGTGACTGTGTGTGGCACACCTTGTTAAAATTGGTCTTCAAAAATCCTCCACCTGTAAAACAAAAGGTTTTGACAATAATCCCTCCCGCTGACTCTCCAACACAAGACAGACAGACCGCGCTATTAACAGCAAAGACAATTGTTGTCCTTTACCACAATAAAATCACCACGCTGTCATAGCATTCTTAACCACAAAAAGTGGTGACGGCTGAGCTCATACCACAGTGTTAGGTGTTTTGGAGCGAAACCACACATACAAGCACACACAAATACACATCATCACTGACTGACCTCTTATCTGACAAGAAACACAGTGGGATCTTTGGGGCAGTGTGTGTGTCAAGGTCGCAGTTAGCAGGAAAAATGAAAAGTAAATAAATAAATGAATACATTTTCAGTTTATGGACAAAGCCCTAGCTAAGTTACTGCCTCCAGCAGCAGTGTTGTTGTGTACTTTGCGCACAGAGACAGGAATTTGAGCACTGCGTGAAGCAATTTGAAATTTTTATTTACGCGACAGCAACTTAGCTGAAACAAAGGCGTTTTTTTTGTGTGGTTTTAAAACTCCTTTTGCAGGAGAACATAGAATATTTGAGCTTGAAAAAGATTGTTTCTGTTTGAGGTAAGAAAGCAGATGCAAATAAGAAAAGAGGAGGTGTAGAGGAAAACTGGGGACATTCTTGGACTGTGCCAGCCGGGAACAAAACACCAAATCTGCAGACTATCCCTGAAGAACAGGAATGTCTGGTAGCTCTAACTTGAAGAGAGACAAAACTCTAACACAGCTGGTGTTACAAAACACGGGAGTATCCTGAATCACTCCTTCTGCTAGAGTGCCATGACAAAAAAGATAAAAAATAAATAAATAAATAAACATTTGATGCTTGAATGGTGCACTGCAGGCACAAGATTTGAAAGCACCACAGCCCTGGTATTTGTGTTTCACGGCAGTGATGAGTAATGTATTTTCTTGACGAGGCATTTTGGGGTTTTGTTTATCAGACTTTCTTCACTTATGTCTTCACTGCTTGTCAAGTCAATTATTTTGTGAAATCTTATCAAGCTGGTGCAAGATCAGTCATGGGCGCGTGCAAATGATGAAAATGAGGATCCCAGTGTGTGTGTGCAGCCTTCAAGGGCTGTTGGGAAGACTGTAACAGGATCAGTGCACATGAACAACCCAACGAGGTGCTAAATAGGACTGCAACTTTTTCTTTAAAAACTGATTTGCTGTGACATTTAAGGGTTAGAAAGCCTGACAATATTCAGTGATGTAAAGTATTACTTATATTTATGTTTAAGTGATGTCTACTGTCATACATTATTGTTCAACATATCATGGAAATAAAGAGTGTTTGTATATAACTCAGACAAACTTTTAGCTGGTGCATACAATACACAGCAAGCACTGGCTACATTAATACAACATGGATTACATCCCAGATGAACATTTTTAACACTTATTCTGCCACACAAAGTAGCTCAGTGCCACTTGATTTCTTCAACACAACAGCTACTTTTGCCATAGGCTCTATTTTGCTTTTAGGCAAAGCTGCACATGTGCCCTCCAACAACAAACATAGGAGAACTTACTTCTCATCAACTATCAACTTGAGGAAAAAAATCTGAAATAAATCTATTATTCAAATCTAAAAGATGCACCATATTATATTCAGCTATAATTGTAAAGGCAAAACATATTTTCTTCTTGGAAATTTTCATTACCTGTTCCCTTTCATCTCCAAAAAGAACAGTGGTCACTGTGGCCTCAGAAACCTTGCGAAAAGCAGCCCTGCTGATCCTTTGTTGAGGATCCAGCATCAAACTGAGTTTGAAGCAGGCCTGTTGAGGTAGTTTGAAGCTCCCTTTGATGCCTTATAAGTGTGTTGGGACACTGAAAACAACTGGGGCATTGGAAAATGTGTGTGTCTGACACCACCAGTGTTTCTGGCTTTACAGTCATGTAATTTTTCAATGATAGCAGTCTTTGTGAACTAGAAAACATAACATTGCAGTTACGTAACGCTTCAATAGATGGTAAGAACAGATAGCTCCAATCTCTCTATCCCCTGAGTACTGCAGATAGGTCATGCCAGGGAAATGGGAGGCATCTGTGATACTCATTCACAGTCAGCTTGATAGAGAGAGTAGAGCATCCAGGCCACTTGTTTTGACCATATAAACGTCTCAGGAGCGGATATTAGATGGAACCATGATCCCGGTGCTGACCCTGGCTGCACAACATTGTCTTGGAACCACCCTGTAAACTATTGCATAAAGAAACATCCAGCTTGCAAAACATCGCTTAAGTACAGCAGCACACAGAAAAGAATCTTGTTTATTGGCTGAACAATGAAACTTCAAAGAACCACAAATTCAGGAATGTTCCAGAGAGCTTACAGTTTCAAAGAAATTTTCTTATTATGTTTGTGTTTTCTTTTTGTATTGTGTGTATAAGAAAGGGTGGAAGCAAATATTTCCAGTGGATTTCTACATTTTTTCCAGGATGGTTAATTTCTAAAGTGATAATCTGTCTGTTTTGCTGCTCTCCATCATCGATTGATAAAATAGTGATTGATGCTATACCCGGTGCAAGGACACTTTTACATTGGCTGTGACAGCAGACATAGCATCTAAACAGATTTAGCTACAGAAACTCAAATTTTATCAAGAGAAAATCCAGGCAAAAAAGGTGTTATACTACTAGTGACACTGTTGGATTGCCAAGGCATCCTTGAGAAGTGTCATTGCAACACATCAAATATCACTAAAAATGCCACTAATAAAAAAAATAAATAAAATAAAATAAAAATGCAACAAAAATTAAAATGACTGTATACATAAGACAAGGATCTCTTGGACCGCCAGTAAATTTCTCTAAATTTCTCTAATTGTAAATGTTCTTTGAGTTGGCACATGAAAAAAACACTACAGATAAAAACATTGCATCCTGGTTACAAGAAACCAGGGTAGGTACTTGTACTGTTCCAGTATTATCCAGGATAATCCGTCCATCGATCAGTTTTCCATACCCTGGAGAAGTTGCCAGTCCATCACAGGGCTAACACACACACACACACACACACACACAGGCAATTTAGTGCCTTCAGTTCACCTGACCTGCATGCCTTTGGACTGTGGGAGGAAACTGGAGTACCTGGAGGAAACCCACAAAAACATGGGGAGAACGTGCAAACCCCACTCTGAAAGAACCAGGGCTAGGATTTGCACAAAGAAGCTTTGTGCTGTGAGGGCCCAGTGCTAACCACTGAACCTCATCCGCGATACCGAGGCATGTAAATATCTCATCCTGGGTCCTGTTTTTCCCGTGGCTTGTGCGAGCTCTATTTTGCAAAGTAACAAAAATGAGGCAGCAAACAGGGAAGATGATAGAGCAACCAAGAGACAGAGCTGTGTTTTTCCATTTTCTAGTTAAAATTGTGGATAGTTTGGATGGCAGACAACATTTATTTGAGGCAGTGGTGGATAGGCTTGGCAGGGTAGTTTGCTCCAGTGGCGGAAGTAAATAGGTAGGCGGCCAGAGAAATTTGTTGAGGGAAACATGGATTCAGAGATATATAAAAGTGTATATATTTATCTAGATACATACATACATACATACATACAGTACATACATTTCTAGTGTCTGATCAAAGTATGTGTAAGGCATATTCCCTCAGCATTTGCATATCAATAATGTGAATAGGAACATTGGTAAAATAAATGGCATTACTACATTATGCGTGCAAATATTGTTGGAACATACTTCTGAAATTTGTGATGCCAGCAACTATATTATGTGGTAAGAGAAGAGAGGAGAACATTTTGTATTGAACTGGTATATGGTCTGCTGAGATTTGAGCAGCTGTTTTTTTAGCCTCTGAACCAGATTGTTTATTTGTTTAGTTTAGTTTAGTTCATTTCGATCAGCCATCTTTTCCATTATCGGAACGAAAACATCCACAGAGAAAAAGATTGTAGACTTAAGGAACCTGCATAGGCAAATATGTTTTGTCTTACACTCAAAATTGAAACGTTATCCCTAGTAGTAACCCTTTGAAATTATTTAATTTTAAGCTAAGTAACACCATATTCTCTGCAAACACTTTCAAAATATGAACCAGGGCAGGCGTGTGAGGTATAATACAAGGAGGCGACTGCGTCTCAAACCTTTCAACAAACTCCAAGGTTTGACATAGAATATCTGAGCCCCCTCGTCCATACTGTGATCCCTCTATGGCAGCAACGCTCATTCCCTGCATTCACTGGAGTAATGCATCATACATCATTCTGAATGCACCCCATCACTTTGAAAATGACCATGTGGACATGGTTGGTGATAGCTTATCTATGGCATCAGCAGCTGAGTGAACACCTAGCCTCAGGACAATGATAGCTGGACATTAAAGTCACCTTGCCAAAGAGTAATATGCCTTTAAAAGAAGTGGACTTTGAAAGAGAGAGGATATAAGTGATAGCCTCATATTCTCTATTTCAGTGATTCCCAACTCCCAGAGTACTGCTGGTTTTCTGTCCTTTCAGGTACTTTCATTTATCTTGTGTCCCCGGTCTTAAGCAGCAGTACTCAGGTCCTCAAGCACAGGAGCTGGGACCCACTGCTCTACTTGAATCTGTTTGAATCTGTTTGAGGGTTTGTTGTTCAGTTGATATAACCGATAGGATATGATGTGTCAGATGCAAAATGAAGTCACACAGGATGATGGCTAAGTGAGTGGGTGGGTGGTAGTTCCAATTAAATAAAGATATTTAAAAAAAACCCTTAAGAATCACATTTTTACTAGGAGTAAAAATGTGGAAAATGGAGAAATCTGAGACTGGCAGACATATGAGATTCAAAATATTTGCACAACTTCTAAATAAGTTTTGGTATCTTCATCTTAAACTTACAGCTCAGAGCTTAGGAGCTTGTATTGAATTATCTTGTCTTTATTTGGTCTTTCAAAGCTCCAACTCTAATCTCTGCTGAATTTTAAGAACCATTCAAATGGGGAATGTTTAAACACTGGACAAAAGAAGTTTACTTTGCAGCAGTTTTCCACACAAAGTGTCAATATTTAATCATAGTGAAATAATTTTGCATGGAGCCAAATCAGTATGTGTCCATTGCTTGAGCGAACAAAAAGATATTGTTATATTTCAGTGTCTCAGTGTGCTGTAATGAGTGCAAGAGGGTCTTTTTAAAGATATCATCTCTGCCAAGAGGTGCTGACATGCTGGAAATAGAAATTGTTACTGTAAGTGCACATTAATATGGACACTTGAATTACTATGTCAGTGTATGGCTTCAACAATTATTGGCAAATTAGCATAAGAACAGAAATAGCTCAAATGTGCCCTACTATGCATAGAGTTAAGAATAGTTTGAGCCTTAAACTCAATTTTTACTCTTGAGAAAGGAAAAAAAAAACCTCACACATTTCCATCTAATGAAAAGGAGAATCATTGCAGTTTTATAATGAATGTTGGAGAGTTTAAACTGTTTAAAGTTTAAATTGCTTACCCCAAACCAGCGAAACAGAAATTTTATATTACATTTCCAGTGGCTCATCAAGAAGAAGCATGCTAATGGTGGTGCATGGCACCACATTTTGTTTACCATGCGGCTCATTACCATTTAATTTTGTCCAGTTATTTAAACGTCAAAGCTCCACAGTAAACTATACACAAGTCTTGAATGTAATGGAGAGGGGTCCGTGAAGTGTGCAGTGCAGAGGAAAAACCCTGAGGACATTATGTAGGATGGCTGTAATTAAGCACTAAGTGCCATATGTCCAGAGCTTCCTCATCTACCATCGAGTGGATTAACACTGTCCTCTAACTGAACTAGAGGTCAAATAGCCAGCAAGTTACCCAGTCACTACTGTGCAGCCAGTCATACACATGCTTCAAAACATATTTCGCAACAACTAAAGTTTGACTGCTGCAAGAAAAATTCCTCACTGAATGACTTGTTTTCTTCTCAAAACTGAATCTACTGCACAGCTTACTTACTGATACTAGTTTAGTATATATTCATAATACTATTAGTTCTACCGAAAATAATAGTATGGATACGAGCACTTACACTGCTAATATGGTTTTTCACAGAATGAAGAGTCCACTTTTCACAGCATGTTACAAAGTGCTATGTGGAAGTGGATGACTGCCTGTATCTGTAAGCCTGGAGCTGCCTATGAGTGGAGCCCAGAGTGTAGATGGAGCCCCTGACAGATCACTGATAGATGGATGTGAGAGTGCCTGGTTAGACGATGGGCTTCGTAATTACCTGTGCGCCTCTTTGATTCAGGGGGCGTTTGAGTTGATGAGGACGATGAAAAGAGGGGGAACTCTGGCTGAAAGGAGCACCGCAAAGACCCACACTTTCGGTCATGCCAGTCGAGCTCATGATAGCAGGGAGCGATGAGATGTATAGGAGTGGGCAGTCTATTAACGACCCATACAAACTCGTTTTTATATAGTCAGACAAGGAACCACAGAGGCTAAGGAGACTGAAGACCTGCGTGATACTGTTGCCCGGAGCCCTCGCGGGGAGATGAGCCGACTGAGTCAGAGAGAAGGAAAGCGTTAGTTGGCTGCACAAAGAGGAGACTGTTTGGAAAGGCAGGAGTAGAAGATAACCGTGGGGTGGGGAAAGAGAGAGAGAAATGGAGAGATAAACTATAAAGAAAGCATGAAAGGGAGAGACAAAAACAAAGAGAAGGAAGAATAAAAATAGAGGGAGGGAGTGGGAGAGGGAAAATTGCTTTAGTTCATATTTTAACCCTACATTTCCTTACAGTCACTTTAGAGGTGATATTAAATCAGGATGTTAAACAGGCTTTATCAAACTATGATGTCTACCCAATACAGAAACCATCACAATGTGCACCAGTCACAATATTTCATGGGAAAAAAATCCTCTAACTAATTTTCATTATCACATAAGCAATTACATTTTTGCTCATTAGGCTCTTGGTTCCTTGGATTTTGCACTGAATTCATTTCCTTGGCTTTGTAGTAATTTGTTAGTGAAATCTCTCAAAGGGATGCCACTAACAAACACTATATCAGACTGGATATATGTAAACCTGAGATGTCTAACTGGAACCCCAGCATTTGCCTTCCATCAATTACTTCATCGTCTCAAAGCTGGATTATCTTTGGCACGACTAGATGGGCCTTAATTCACAACTGTGTACAGGCTGGTATACAAGAAATGGCTTAAAGGTTTTCTGTCTCATTTGCCTGTTGCATATGAGTTGCCAGCTGCTTTGGAGTCTCACATACAGA
>OMKZ01015455.1:0-11614 GCA_900302535.1 Neoniphon sammara | reverse complement strand
ACCCCCACCTCCTGTTTGTGAATATTCATGGACAGGATGTCAAGGCACAGCTGAGGTCTGGAGCGGGTCCAGTTCGGTGACATTAGATTGGCATCTCTGTTGTTTGCAGATGATGTTATCCTTCTGGATTCATGGGACTCTGTGCACTGGAGTGTTTTTTGGCTGAGTGCGATGCTCCTGTGTGCCTTCCTTTGGAGGTGTGCTGGGCACGACCAACTGGGAAGGGACCCTGGGGCGCACTCAGGACATGCTGCAGGGGCAAAAACTCCTAGCTGGCCTGCAGGCCCTTTGCCAGGGAGAACATAAAAGAACTTGCTGGGGGAAAGGACATGCAGGGTGTTCTGCTTGCTCTGTTGCCACTGTGAACACAACCCACAGAGGCATCTAGGAAATGGATGGATAGATGGATAGATGATTGATAGATGATGGATGGATTTCTGAGTCATTTATGGCAAATGAGAATCCACTGCTGATGCCTTGTTTTAAATAAAAATTCTTACTGCCACCCATACATCTCTTTTATTACTTTCATCTATAGTTTCATGAATTCTCTGGATTGCTCTTCAAAAATGCATCTGACAGAGGACAAGAAATATGCTGTAGTTATGGTAAGTGTAGTAATTAATTTGATAAACATCAAATCAATTGTCTTAAAATATTCTAAGGAAATAAATCTAAGGCCAACATGAAGTAAAGCAAATCAAATGAAATATAAGGAATGATACAATAGCTTGTTGAAATTCAGTGTTAAAGCACATTCTCACATGTATGTGCCTGATGAATTGTCACAGGCATGTTCCCATATTTCGGTAATAATAAAGCTGCTTTCATTTTGACATATTGGTGGATGCACAATGACCTAGTTTGCAAATACTTATCATCTGTCAGATCGTACCTTAAAAAGAAAAGAAAAAAATAATCCTGTACAACATTAATTAATGGTAAAAGTAACCAGCCACAGACGGTAGACAAGGAATGAAATTAACACAATTTGTGGGTAGATATTCATCTCTGGCAGGTGAAAATGTCCATTAAACCCACATCCTTGGCAGGTGTTTCTTTGGCTGGACATTATTTGATTGTCATGAGCTCAATCAAATGACAAATTGTATACTGGCTGTCAGGGTTTGTGTCTGACAATCAAATTTGCATCATGACCAGTTGAAGCGCTGTCGGAAAAGGTCACTGCCAAAGTCAAGTGCTTTTGGCAAAAGTTACTGCCAAACCCCAAGAGAAGAGACCAAATGAGGAGGCAGTTGAAACAAAAAGCAAGAAGAGAGTGAGACATTCCAGTGAAAAACAGAAAGAGTTTTAAGACTGACTGGAGCATAAGACAAGTAATGACACTTTGTTTTGTGCACTTGGGTTGGACAACAATAAAGAAATCCATTTGTATCAGGGATAAAAAAATATATATAAAACTTGAGGCTGTAAAAAACAGTGTCTAAAGGCCACATCCAAACGATGGCCAAAAAGACTGCTGTTATGTTGCCAATTTAGAGGAGTGAGGTGGTGAGTGCAGTTACCACCATGAAAGTTGCCCAGATGGACAAACTAAAAATTCTTTTCACGACTTGCCATGCTAGAGGGAAGAAGGGCAGATCATTCAAGGATTACAAATGAATTATAAATGAATGTGCAAGGAAGTGATTATCTTGTGTTGTCAATGTCAATGTGTGTAAGTATATTTTAACTACGGCTAACTCACCAAACTATCAGTTTGTTAATTTTAGTTATCATAGCAAGTCTGCATACAAAGTTGGTTAGCATTAGCTGGTAGTCTAGCTTCTAACCTAGAATAAGTTGTGAGACAGTTTTAAAGCATGCTAAAGTCAAAATAAGTAGAATTAGGGGCTATCCACAAATCTGAGATTTTTAGTCATTTATCATAATTTTCTTTGACAGTTTGCCTGGCACTAGCTTTCTGAATGCACACACAGAATGTTTCACTTGTTTTATTAATTTTAATACTGACATAATTATTCCAGTGGTGCTTTAGAGAGAATAATTTTCTCACTTTGCTGATCGGGTGACAGTGTGATGGACTCACTGTGTGCCCAAATGCATATACCATTTCACAACTGGATACAATACATAGCCAGGGGCAAAGTCACTAGAGTGAAACTTACAGTTTGTGGCAGTCCACACACACATGCCCAATGCATGCAAAAAACCTGCAGTCCCAGGTCTTTCTGGTGGAAAAGCTTACTATGCAAGAGAATATTAATGTATGGAAATACTAGTATGGAGCCACTGAACCAAAACCTTGTCTGTGTGACTGGTTGGGGAATGCTAATAAAGAGCTAGGGGGTATAATGGAAATAATTTCTGATTTTCTATATTGGAGGTATAGTGCATAGTGTGTATGGTTCTATTTTAATTATTTATTATTATTTCAATTATGCGATGTTGGATAAGAAAAGGTTTTATTAAGAGCTATAGATTTCACTCAGAATTTCCCTTCAGTCTTTCGATATCTTTGTGGGTGTGTTCATTATGCAGTCCTCCAGCAACAGCAAACTTCCTTGTGAAACATGTCATCTGAATGAGATTTACTGTGCTGTGTCACATGTATACCATGTGGAAGGATGGCACACAAACAACACTGTTGTGATTATAGGGAAATTAATCCAATTAAATGGCCTCAATTAGCCATTTCAGAAGCACTAACTATAGTTAATTAATTTACCTGCTGTGTAATTGTTCACAAGTTGAGGACAAATGGAATTGGGCTCATTTTCATTGCTTAAAAGGAGCATGCTTGCGTGGAGACAGTTTCACTGTTAGAATAAAGTTAATTCAGCCATGCATTTCTCATCACCTGCAGAAGATTGAAGGATGCTGCCTTACATGATTAGATATTGTAAATCAGTACTTGTCCTGAGAACTTTCTGACATATAGTCATGTGATGAGGCACGACATGACATGCCCTTCCCCTTATGCTCTCTAACTATGCAGATTATGCAGGCTAACATCTTGCCTTTAATTACTCCTGGATCTCTACTCCTCTTCTCTCTCCCTCTACCTGATCCTGGCCCATGACGGATTAGTTTATTACCTCTTTGCTAAGACATGCTGTTTCACAAAGTTAATAGATGCATAGATAGATAAATACTTTATTGCCCCCCCAAAAGGAAATTTGTTTTCACAGCCTGCACTTGCAACCACTAAAGAACAGTAATACAAGACATTGACAATTCACAGCACACAGACATGTAGACATATGGGCACTAGAGATGAACAAAACCAATTTAGCACTAATAGTACAGCAGCAGAGAGTGCCTTGAGTTTCCAGAAGATAGAAAGCCTCTGCCGGCAGCACTTAACAGGCAGTGGTGGTTTGTTCACTAAGGAGAAGTTTATTGTCCATGATGATTCCAGTATATCCTCAATTTCCCACCACCTCAACTGCCTCACCAATGGTGATTATGAATGAATGACATTAAACTTTAGGTTTTGCTGTTGGGATTAGCATTTTGTAGTTGTTATTGTGATGGTGTGTGTGCATGCCAGAGAAAGGGAGATAGAGAGAGACACAGGTTCATAAGTACATGTATTTGTATGTGTGTGTGTGTGTGTGTGTGTGCAGGCTTGCGAACACATAAGTAGGGTTTGCACTGGTTAATGCCAACAAAAGAGTCAAATTTATGTTATTTTAGTCAGCGTTTCACAACAAACACAAAGCATAAGCTTAACTGATTTTGTCATAAGTCTTTTTTTTTTTTCATTTTACCATTAGAAGTCCAGCTAAAGAGTTAGTAACACAGTAAATCTAAATCACTTGATCACTCTTGCAGCACCATTTGAAAATTGTACAAGATCCAAGTCCAACAACAAACAAAACAACCTTAAAGCTCCTATTAGCAGAAAATTTTCCTCAATTTATCATTGTCAAATATAGCATAGTGCAGGAAAATAAACCCACCGCAGTGTTAATTGGTTAATGTCTTGTTTTCTGTGTGTTTATGCTGTTTATTATTGGGTATGTCTAAATGTGAAGGACATACTGCACAAAGATAGACCCTCAATCACAGCAGAAAGATGATTCACTTTGCTATACTTGTTTATACAAAAAAAAGGAGAGACAAATGCAGATGCTATGCAGGGCCGCAGGACTTAAGTAGATATGCAGCATCAGTTGTTCCTGTAGTTGAGGTTACTGAAGTGCTGAAATAATCAGGATGCCCACATCCTTCACCTATGTATTTGGTAAAAAGACAAGGCTGCCAACCCTCATTCATTGGGTGGGAGACTCACCCAGTTTGCTCCTCTCACACACACTCACGCCACACTCTCTATTCCTCATGCTCGGAAGTATCTCTCAATGTTTGTTATTTCCAGAAATTAAAAGTCACGCCTCTGATAGAGCAGGTACAGCGTGCCTCCTGTCCTGCATGTCTCTCATCAAATCCTCGCTGCCAGAGAACGTGCTTCACCTTGAGTTCATGTAGACATCTCTCGGCATAGAAACGCTTTCATTTTAATCAGTGCTGCTGTCTGCTCATCTTTTATGTTTGCATTCTATTTTACATATAAATACACTATATTATACACCCACACTATTGTATATCTGCATAGGCTTTAAAACATTTATATACCAGTATTTTAACATATTTTCCTGTAAATATTAGACAGGTCAGGGTGTGATCTAACTGGATGTTGAGATTTTTAATTTATGTTTTTCATACACTATTATTGGTTATATTTCATACTTATGTGACTTTTTTCCAAATGTTTTCTTAGAGTTCTGAAGCAAAAATGAGTGTAGGATCATGCCCTGTATTGAGAAAAGCAGACAACAAGATGAAAGTTTGTCCTTTGATCCCTGCCGCCCAGGAGATCACTTTTGTTCCTGCAAGGCCAGTTCTCACTTTCGTTATCAGTGAGTGAACAAGGAATGCTGCCACCCTCGACCTCTCTAACCAAATGGTCACCTGTAACTCCTCTTCCAACTCTTGAACAACAGGCACAGCTAAGTTGTGGTCCTTATATCACATTTAAGTGAATATAGCAGAACACCAGACCTGCAAATTAAACCAGCAGCCTGGACTGACTAGGTTTATCGGAAGGGCCTTCTCCCCTTCCCAGCAGATGAGCATCTTATCAAGACAATTCACACACACACACACACACACACACACACACAGAGAGAGAGAGAGAGACAGAGAGAGAGTGCATCTGGAGATCTCTTCTGATAGTGCACATTTCAAGGGAGCAGACTAAAGAAGAAGAGCCATGTACAACCGAAAACAAACATTTCTTTCACAGAGATTTTCCATTTACATAGTGCTGAACTATGTCCTATACACTATTTAAGTGTAACAGCAGAGGCTGCACACTGGATGTTAGGAAATATTTAAATTGTGAGTGTCCCAAAATACTAACTGTTGTCTGTGCAGGTTACTATGGCATGTTTGGTATGGTTTTGTTTGTTTTAATAACAACTTTTCAAATCTATTGGTCAAATGGAGGTCAACATAGTCTGCCAAACTTACAAAATGCATATGCTTATTCTTAGACAAAAGAATATCAGATTCTGAGTCCACGTCCGTATTGCCAAACAACTGAGGAGGTGACATAAGTCTGTCACAAATTACCATGACCTCATGCCATTGGCCACGACATCCCAACTGAGGTGGTCACCAAAAGTTATATAAAAATCATTGCCTGATAATAGCACATGGTCTACAGCTTCACTTGGCCCACTGGGGTCCATCTAGGTCCACTGCGGCCCACTTAAACCTCAAGCTTTTGAGATGTAGTCCACCCATCAAGTCTCAAGTCTCTCACGTGAGTCCACTCCGAGATCCAAAAATGCAGAGCCAGCGGAACACCAAGAAGAATCAACAAAGTCCGTTCCAGCCACTCCCATCCAACGGGAGTTGAGTCCGTTCCACCTCATCCAACTCCTCCCGGCTCTCCTGCGTCCAGACCTGCCTCCAGCCTCCTGCTTCGCATCTTCCATCTAACGTCCAACTTCAGACATCAGCAAGAAACTTCCCCAGGAGCAAGCAAGTATTTATCCAACCTCGATCACTTTCCTCAGGCTCCTGATGCTTCTTTCAACTTCACTTATTAATTGGCTCACTCCACTTAATTTGACTTGCTGCTTCTCAGGAAATGGTTACTTCACTCATGTGGGCCAACTGTTATAATCTCTGTACCATTTCCTAGCAGTTCCATATTTCTCATTCACTTCCTATTTCATAATCCAGCTATCTAAGCCCTTCCCCCTCTCCTTATGCATATAATCCATTTACTTCTACCCTTTGTAAATGTTTTTTTTTTTTCATTTTACTTATATACCATGCTGTTGTGTAATCCATTAATAGTTTTGGTAATTACGTGTGTGCAACTCATGTCAGTTGTCCAAGTGGTTATTATGCTTGCAAATCAATCACTTAATCGATAAAGATCTGCCTGCCTTGCTTAATGTGAATTTTAAGTCTGTACAGACATAGTCATAATTAAATGAATATTTGCAATTCAGAACAACTTTTCTTGCCTGATCAACAAGAAAAGTACTTTCTCTTAGTTATTGCACCAGCTCTTACGGAAAGTAGCTCATGGGAGGAATAATTCCCCTCTCTTTTCATAAAACATCTGAGCCAAATTCGTTACATGAGGCGAGGAAATACAGACATACAAGCAAATTTCTCACACCCAATTTCCTCTTCAATAGGCTACTCAGTGTATCACTCTCAATCCTCTATTTTAAAATCTTGTTTAAAACGTTTCAACAGACATTTTTAAACAACCAAACAAAGGAACTGTTTGAAGCCGTGGGTCAGAAGACAATGGGTGTGTGTATAAAAACACATTCCAGTAAGTATTGAATGGACAGAGCTCAATGTGCGTATGGGCTACATATTTAGCAAATTCATTTTGTATGTGTAATACAGTAAACTATGATACAAAATGTGGGACAAGGGCATGCATAAAAGGACATTCCAAGAATTGCGCACAGTAAATTCACAATAATTTAAGAAATCTGTCATGCTTTTAAATACCTCAGTCTTTGTTACAATTTATCATTGAACTACTGAGTTCTCTTGGCATTTTTCTTTGTAATGTGCTCTCAGCAAAGTGTCTGTTATTTAAAGGATGATTCTAGTGTGTGTCAGCCTGAAGTATTAGTAGTTACGGCAGCTCGTTGACCTGGTAGCTCCGGTATCCAGTTCTGGGTTCAACTTTCACATTAGTTTTCACTTACAATTTTAAAAAATGTATAAACTTCACTTGAGTGATGAATGTTGAACCTGTATATAAAAATCCCCATGGATTGCCTGTCTCCAAGTAACTCGACAAAGAGCTTAACCATTAGGCCTGATGAAAAAAAAAACAAAAAAAAACTATGACATGGAGAACCAGGCTGACACAAAGTGGAATCATCTTTTAATGAAGTGACGACTATGACAATATTTTCCTCTCTATTGTCAGACTTCATAATAGATACACAGACATCAATTTAATTATGAGTTAAATTTTGCAAATATTCATATAAATAACATTTTGTTATTATTTACTTCATCATTAACTTAGTTTGTTAAAGATGCACTATGCAAAATTGCTGATATGTGATTGAACTGAGAACCGTTCAGACTCAACGAATATGCATGCAATTTGATGGTTGAGTCTACACAGTTCTCGTTGCTGGACCAACTCCCTGATTGATCATTTGGTTATTTCATATTTTTTAAGTCGAAATGGTCCTGACTTCATTTTGCCCCCCAGCAATTTTACATAATGTACCTTTAAATGTCACAGATTTCTTAGCTTATAGGATCAGTGCCCAGCAAATTTGTCTTTTTCATTAACATAGGAAAATCACGATATGTTGCATTAAGAGGCAGGAAATAAGTCCAAAAGTTCAGCTGCATGCAAACAAGGTTACTGAGGATAATGCTGGCCTACATTTGTCAGGAATGGACTTCTAGCAACTGATTTCTTGAGTTTCTTACACTCCAAAACACATTAGAATACACATCCCTGTGTTTCCAAAGGGGGGACAGGGGAAGCAAGTGTGGTGAATCATCATTGCAAAGTGCAGAGAGAGGACTCTATGAGAAGGGAAAAGAGCAGATGAATCACTTGAAGAGGGAGAAAGGCGATTTGATTAGATGGTGTCTCTCTGCCGAGATCTGGCTCTGAATTCCAGTATTTTCTTCTTTGCATTTCTCCCCTCATGGCTGTCACCTTTGTGGAGCAAGCTTATTTGTTAGCGTCTCCAAAAACAGTTCTGGCACTCCTTACATCAATACTGCAAAAGGTTTGTATTGAGAGGCAGGAGTGTGCGAGTGAGTGAGTGAGAAAGGGTCAAAATAAAAAAGGGTGAGAGGGAGAAAGAGAGAGAGAGAGGGTGGGAAATCAAAGCTAAGGAGAGAGAGAGAGAGAAAGAAAAGGCCTACAATGAAAAATAACTCCAAAGCTAACACTTCCAGGGGCTTGGCAATCACAGCCGGGGATTTGCAAGCATCGCAGACAACAGATTCACAAACAACACTCTGGTCTGGAATAGTGTCACCCCATGATTGATTCCCCCAAGCCGACTGATAAGTTTGCTGGGGTAGGCATTCTGTGAAGAAAAGAATGAGTTTAGGTGAAGGAAAAAACAATGCTGGAACCTGATGCATGGCAGCCAATATTTTGACTAGTAACATTTGCTCTGAGGTCAGTAACCTTTGAAAGGCAATCTGTGGCAGTGCTGACTATACTGTAAAGTAACTACTCTCATTTCAGGGCCTTATTTTTTTCCATGGATATCCCAGGTAGC
Organism: Neoniphon sammara; assembly: GCA_900302535.1. NCBI lineage: Eukaryota > Metazoa > Chordata > Actinopteri > Holocentriformes > Holocentridae > Neoniphon > Neoniphon sammara. The sequence continues at coordinate 2,840 of OMKZ01015455.1, read as the reverse complement.
CACCGACACAACAACTTTTTTTTTTTTGAAGTGTTTAAAGCCTGTGTAGGCGTATCACAATCACGACATATAGATTTTTAGTGATAATTTATTACTTGTCATATGGTGGTTTCTCCAGCAAGGAGTAACACTGTATCCCATGAACATGCTTGTTATTATTTTCCTATCCTAAATTGAATTTCCAGTGTTTTCCCTGAGTCAACCCGCCATGTATGACTTCATCACCAAAACAAGAAGCTGTGGCCTAGTTTTTTCTGCCTCTGCATGTGAGTGTCTCACCCCTGGTTATTTCACCCACAGCCCTGACCAGTCAGAGTCCAACTGTTTTGAGTCTATTCATATGACAGGAGCGGGCAGGTTCTTGGTCCAATAATCCATCCCTGGCCGTTTTCATCATCACCTTTTACAAACTAGCCCATGTCTGTCTACCAGACATGTAATACAGATATTCATTCCCTCACGCTCCAATGAGAACCAAATTTGGACCGGACTAATGGTGTATGTGGGAGCAAGAGGTACTTCTATTTCTTATTTTTTCATCCACCTACTAGGTGAGGAGAAAAAGGAAGCAGTCTATCTATATAAGCGAAGGGTGCGAGAATGCCGCCCAGGATCTCAGTCAGTGTTCCGATCTCAGATAGACTCAGCCGCAGCTCCTGGCAGCAGCAATCGCAACAATGACACATCAGGAGATTTGTATACCGCAGTCTTAAGAGCAGGAGGACAGGCTGTCCAGCAAACAAACACGTACAATTAGGAAACAGAGAATGTCGGAAGGGGATGTAAGGTGTTCTTGAGGGCTCATTACAGGGGTAGGGTGACAAGGCCGGGCACTGAGGAGGAGCAGGGAGAGGGTTGAGGGGATAAGTAAGAACGGATAGAGAACGGACTGGGAGAGAGAAGGGGACCAACACTGATTTATTCAGAAGCTCATTAGCGGAGACAGGCCAGGGCACAGGGGAACAGGGAGTTCACCGTCATTGGGGCTCATTACACACTGGCAGGAAACTGACCCAGCCAGGGCCACGGTGGCACTCGTCAGGGTAACATTGACTACCCTTACTCAGACAGGATCAAACTTTGCTTCAGTCCACGGGGTATGAGGGAAGATGTCCCTCATCCCACCAATCATCATCTCTCGCTCTGTCTCTGTGGGTTGACTGGCATTCAGAGGCACACTATGTGATCTTCCCATGTAAACATCACACCGGATGAGTTTAAACACATGAGGCAGTGAGGATCTCACAGCTGCTGGCATGGGGTCCTGCGACAAATGGAGGAACGGCGGAGGGTGAATAAATTACCTTTTCCAAAGAAGGCACCAGGGTATTGGCTCAGAGGAGGGAAATGTTTAAAAAGTGCATTATGGTTGTTGTTGGCAGAAATATAGCTGTGGTTCAGGGAGCAGGTTGAGAGACAGCCTTTTGTCCCAGCGTTCATGTGTGAGTGATCACCGCAACCATAGCGACACACTGTGTACCTGAACAATAGGATTGGCTGGGTGGCTAAAAGGGAGCCAATTACGATGGGGCTGGGGTATCTTGCTGATGGGAGGCGAGCCAATTAAGCTGACAGAGCTGAGAGTGCTGTGCATGGAGAGAAACTGGCAGGGTGCGCTAGCCTCGGGAGCTGCAGGGAGCCAATGGGGGGCTTGCGCTCACTTTAGCCCACTCACAAGCCCTGCTGGGGTGTGAAGTGACATCACACAACTCCACAAGAGGGGCTTCTTCAGAGCTGGGAAAAAATACAACAGTTTGTGGTGCAGCTGTGAGTTTATACACTCATTCTCTTTCCCTCGGATCCATCAGCTGTCCTTCAAAATAACTCAAGATCAGCCATGAGCCATTAATTAGTTGGAAAAGGAGTCCTGTTAAACAAAAGCACCTTGTCTCTAACCCCTCATCTCTCCAGCAGAGCTTATGTGTGATGTTTCTAGGGATGTCTCACCGTCAGATGTATTATTCATCTGGGTTTTTTCTTTTTTTTTTTTTCCCTAATGACATGATAAGACTCACCCGAAATAGGAAAACGCTCATTAAACTGTCATTGAATATAGATCACACCTTAAAGAGATGACGAGGAAGAAAGCTAGGCAGCAAATAAGTAGGAGTGAGAGTGAGAGCTATATTTGAGCAAGGGAGATGGGAGTGACTGTGGGCAGGGGGGTGGAAAAGGGAGGGGGGTAGATAGAGATTTTAAGAGCGCGAGATAGGTACCGGCCAAGAGAGAATTACCAACCGTTTAGGGTCCGCTCATAAAACATGAAGCTGGAATTAAAAGGCACATTTTCAGAGGACAGCTTTGGAGATTACTGCTCTTTTGCTGCCATGCATTCTTTAATTAATTAAAACTCTGACCCAATGGGAAAGGCAGGAATAAGGGATTAACAATGATGCACGCGCGCCTGACCATGCTTTCCTTCTTCCCCATCTGAGCTTGCCATAGCCTTATCTAATCCCCGACTGCAGAATTCTACAATCAGTCTAAATCGCCACTTTAATTAATAAATGATTTATTCATTAATTATAGTCATTTATTTGAGCTGCTTCTTGAAGGGTTCGTCAACACAGAAATATTTGATCACATTAAATCACGCACTGCAATCAAACCTATTTCTTTTATTCTCTCTTTTTTAAATTGCAAATAGCATTATGTAGCAAAGCTATAAGATGCAGTGAGCTGAAGTCTGGCTAGACGTCCAAGTTTGCAGCTCAAGGTCAGTAAAATTGCTGACTGGTGACTGAAATTAATGACAAGTAATTTGCAGAGTCAGATATCAGATCTCTTGGAAGCTTGAAAGGCTATGTTAGAATGAGAAGGTGTGTGGACAGCTGGACTGA